>VXAD01008716.1:287631-309944 GCA_013399195.1 Dicrurus megarhynchus
CTTACAGCACTAAAAGAGTTAATCTCACCCGGCCTTGCAGCTGGAATTCCCTTATCTCTCCTTGCCGGGCAGCAGCTGAGGGGGGCCTGGCCCGCCCGAAGCATGGCTGGGGCCGGAGCAGGGCTGGGGGGGCCCAGGCCAGGCCGCAGATGGAACAGGGCCACTCCAGGGTGGTCTCCTGGCCGGCCCGAAACAGGGCTGGGGGGGGCCGGGCTGGGCTGGGCCGGGCCAGGCCGCGCCAAGCAGGGCCTGGCTGGGCCGTGCCCCGGGCCCCCCCAGTCACCTGTCCGAAAGCTGGAAGTCAGAGAGAGAAATCTTCCCGGGCTCTGTTTGTTCTTAAATGTGTATCACAAAGGCATACCAAGCTTCTTAAGTGGCTTAAAGAAGTTGTCAATATTCCAACTAGCCAGTTGATTGGTTAGGTCAGGTCTAGAGAAAGCTGTAAGCACCTCTTTGCAAAAAAATCACTTCCGAGGCTGAAGGAGTCTTCCTTAAAAACTCAAACTATGCTAACCCATGACAAATGGACAATGAACAAACTATGAAAAAGCCCAAGATTCATAAGAAATGTAATGACCAAACAGGTAGAGCCATCGAAAGTTAGAGTTTCAATGCTGATGTAAATGACCAAAAGATATAGTGTGGGGTATATAAGTTCTTAAATGTGTAAGTTTTCCTGAAGTATTTGGATAAGTGTATTGAACCTATGGGCAGTGTCCTCTCTACACCTTGGCTCTTCTCCATTTCTTTCTCTGATTAGGTTTGTACTGATTTATTTTGTGTGCTCTTACTGTCTCGTACATGTTTCTATAGCCTGGTATTCCTTCTCTATTCTATTCTATAAGATGGAAAGACAATTTAGTGTGATTGACTTGCAAAATAAAAACTGTCAAGAACAGTAAAAGAAATAAGTGGTATCTTATGTATTTTTACTGCATATAGCTATAAATATTTTACATGTAGTTATGCTCAGAGCTCAATGGCTAACATTGAGAGGCTTGTGTACAATTTGTCATACTTACTGTATTTTATGCATTTTAAAGCAATGCAAAATTAATCAGAAAAGAGAAAGTGATTGGAAATTTTCATTGATAATAGAGGAAGTTGGCAGCTTTTTGAACATACCTATTTTTATGTAAGACAGTATTATTGCTTTTAAATAAAAGTCTATTTAGAGAGATTATTAAACAACTCTTCTGCAGAAATGAATGCTACTATATGGGTTAGAAACACCAAGTGTTTGCTCAGTGTGAAATGACATATTTTTTAAGCCTTGCTTGCTTAGCCTTCAGTTTAAGATGCAAGTTGTGTCCAAATGATTGTAATTTGCAGTGTTCATTTTGCCTTTGCAGATAGAATGATGCGAAACGCTATTCTTTGGTGGAGCAGCTTATGTGTCAGACTGATGTTTGTCTTCTGGCCATGTGCATCAGTTGGAAAGCAATGTCATATCCAAAATGAAACAGCTGACTGCAGTCACCTAAAGCTGACTCAAATTCCCTCTGATCTTCCAAACAATATAACGAGTTTGGACATCTCTCATAATCAGCTAAGACAGCTAGGTCCTGCAAATCTGACCAAGTACAGCCAGCTGGTTTACTTGAATGCAGGCTACAACAGCATCTCTAAACTGCAACCAGAGTTGTGCCAAAATGTGCCGCTGTTGCAGATTCTGAAGTTACAACATAATGAATTGGATAAGCTCCCTGACAGAGTCTTTGCTTCCTGCACCAACCTGACTGAGCTCAATCTAGGATACAACAGACTAAATATAAATAATGATCCTTTCAAAACCCTGGAGGTAAGACTTAGAAGTGCACCTTTTTGTGTAAATAAAATATAAATGGGGAATTTACTGTATTTTCCAGTGTGTGTACAGAACTGCTGCCTTTGTATCTCAAAATACCCAACATATAAACTTCCACTGATTTTTTCTGAAGCAGAGGCTTTGTGGCTTCTTCTGTTACAGCAAGTTGGAGTCTCAGTCATCTTTCTGAGTCAATGCTCTCCATTCCTTTTTTCCTATTGCATCCTTTTGAGGCACCTCTCCATGCAGGATATGTGCTGAGAGAATAGCAGCAGCAGATGATGAGAATAACAGCGAAGTGGATGGTGTGGAATCTGAGCTGCCTGGGTAGCTGGAAGCCTAAATTCTCAAGGTTGAGATGTAATTATTCAAACCAGGAAGGCCAGTGCTTAGGCTGAATGTAGTGTCTGTCAGGACTTCAAGAAATGATAAAGAGTAAAAAGGTTTTTATTGTACCTTCATTTTCCCTGCTAGTTTACATGTGGTTAAATATTCTTGTCTGTAGCAGAGATTGGTGGACCACCACAGAAGGCAGGAAAGGACTATTCTACTGTCTTTGCACCAGGCAAGGAATCATGCAAAAGGAAGAGCCTAAGGACAAAAGAAAGTAAAGACAATGTGTGGGTACTGATTGCCGCTCAGTGTTCTAATGAGTGTGCATGTGGTTTGAGTAGGTCTGAACTTTTCTGCTAAACTCAGTTCAGTTACATAAAGTGTACCTGCTTGCATTGTCGGACTGCTGACACAACTAAATACAATTGAGTGCAGCCAGCCTCCATGCTGGGAACTTCACCTTCCTCATGCCCATTTACCGGGCTGGACCACACTGAAAAAGGGCGCAATGTAATGTTTAATATTGCACTAGTTGTAACTGCAGCCAGCTGTAGGTTTCTGCATTTATCATTTTATCTGAGGCAGGAGGGCCTTCAGTGAATTAAGGAACTTTAGCTAAAGTAATTCTTTGGTTTCCAGTAGGTACTTTAACAGGTTAATACCATGAATACCATGAAAGTTACTGGTGTGAAAGATACAGAATACTTCTTCCAGCAGGAGCTTGAAAGCTGCCATTTCTCTATTACAAATTTAGTTTAAGTGTAGTATTGCAACAAATTTCTGATCAATTATACTCTAATGAAATATTTCAAAATTTTTGCATGTGTTATATAAAATTAAAAAAAAAAATTTATACTTTATTTTTCTTGCATCTTCTCTCCAGAACTTGAATATTTTGGACCTATCTCATAATCCTTTGAAGTCAGCCAATTTAGGATTGGAGCAACAGTTGGAGAAACTCCATGAGCTCATGTTGGGTAGCAACCAAATCACTGAGTTGAAAAAAGAAGACTTCAGTTTTCTTAGCAACACCTCATTGAATAGTCTTGATTTGTCATCAAATCCACTAAAAGAGGTAGGAAGCATTTCAACAGAAATTCAACAGGTTCCATAAAATGGAACTATCCTGATTTACCCCTTATGGTTGTATGGCATTTACACTACAATTTTGATCCACTGAGGTACAAAACCCATTCAATTTTATACAGCATTACTCCTGACCTCCAGTAGTGATTTAGAGAATTATTGTTTTGCCACTGAAATCAGCACGGGCTGGTTTCATAGAGGCTGGTTCCATGTAGATCAGAGGACTCAAGCAAGACCTAGATGCTCTGAGAATCCTTACCAGGGATTTTCTATGCAGAATGTTTTTTGCACGTGCTGAAGGTGAAGGGCTGATATACTTTCTAATTGGGTAAAGGTCTCACTTCCCTGTTAATCAAAGAGAGCATTCACTTGTGCCTATGGGAACCCCAGAGAAATAATCACTCCAGAAAAGTATACTCCTTTAAAAAAAACCCACATTGGTGTTTGTTTTCTCTTCCACCTACCTCATTGTGCTCTCTGATCTGCTACTCGGTGTTATGATTCTTTGAAGAGTGATGGTAAGTATGACAATCCTAAACTGGTTGACCCTCAGCATAGGAGTACTGAATATGCATTGGATTTCCTTGGTTTGTTTGGTTTTTGTTTGTTTGTTTTGCTTTGTTTCCCAGTTGATTGATCTCTAAAGAGTATGTACATCGAACCTACAAGAATATTTTAAGGTGTTTTAAGTTTGTATCAGTGCTAAGAGTGAATCCCACCATCCTCTTTCACTTGGCTGCTTCATCCCTCCCTCTTTCTGATACCAGCTTTTATGAGGCTATGCACTGGATCCCTGCAGAAACTCTACAGATGTTTTGGCTCAGTTAGCTTGTAGTCATGCTGGTTCTTACCTGGTTCACTGTGTGACTGCATGTAGGGCTATTCTGGCACAAGGGTACAGTGTGTGGGTAAGTAAGTACTCCTTTCTTGGGCACTGCTACTTTGTGCCCCTTTCAGCTGCTCTGGTTTTACAGTACTGCTATCTAAAAAGCAGCCATATGCATTTGAATCATTCTGACAAACGGAGTATTCCATCACTCAACTGATACCTTAATCAAGATGAGGGCCGAGCACTATGACCGAAGCTTGTGATCCATATTGTGAAAGCAAGTGTGTAGTATTAGATTTCATAGTAGCTTCTGCTTGCACAGAGAAACTGGGTTTCTTCTTGTCTGTCTGCAGACCTAATAACTAGTAAATTAGTACACCTAGCATATACCGATAAAAGAACGCTGAAGAAAGGTATTACGGATTTTAATATACTCCTAGAGAAAGAGTTTCAGTAGTTGGAATCAAACTTGCATCTCACTAAGCTGCTTTCTATCTTCTTCTAAAATAATACTACTCAGATTTATGATAATCATGTTATAAATGATAGAACTAATGTCACAAGAAGTGTAAAATCCAAAAATTGTTTGTCTGAACTTGGGTGTGAAACAGTCTGGGTGTAGAAGTTCTATTCTGCTTGAAAATCTCATTTGAAAACCTTTTCAAACCAAATGTTTTGTTGGTCAACTTTTTGACATAATCCCCTTGTTTAGGTTAAGACTTTTTTTATCTTGTCCTTTCAGTTTCATACGGGATGTTTACATACAATTGGAAATCTGTTTGGCCTCATACTGAACAATGTTGAACTTGGCGAAAATCGCACAAAGAAACTTTGCACAGAATTATCAAACACAGCGATTCGGAACCTCTCACTGAGCCATGTGAAACTTTCCTACATTGGCAAGTCAACTTTCCAGGGACTGCAAGGAACAAATCTTACAATTTTAAACCTTTCCAAAAATTCTCTCTCTGTCATAGAAAATGACTCCTTTCAGTGGCTTTCAAGTTTACAATACTTAAACCTGGAGCTTAATAATATTCATGTATCTTCACGTTTATTTTATGGATTATCCAGCCTTAAACATTTGAATCTCATGAACTCACTTACTGGGAAAATTGAAGATTTTTCTTTTCATTGGTTATACCACCTGGAGTACCTTATAATGGATAATAACAATTTTCCAGGAATTACTGCTAATATGTTCACAGGTCTGAACAACCTGAAATACCTGAGTCTCTCTAACTGCAACCTAAACTTACAAAGAATAACTAGTAAAACATTTTCATCACTTGCGAATTCTAGTTTACAGGTTCTCAACCTCACAAAAACCAGAATCTCTACAATAGAAAGTGGGGCATTTTCTTCCTTGGGACACCTGAAAATTCTTCATATTGGTCTCAATGAAATTAGTCAACAGCTCACAGGTCATGAGTTTAAAGGTCTTGATAATGTACAAGATATTTATCTTTCCTATAATAAAAACTTGACTTTGCAAAGTGAATCATTCATTTTTGTCCCAAGCCTTAGAAAACTGATGCTGAGGAAGGTAGGGTGCAGTAATCTGGCACTTTCTCCTTCACCTTTTCATCCTCTACGGAACCTGACTGTCCTGGACATCAGCAATAATAACATAGCAAACATAAAAGAAGACTTATTTGATGGACTTGACAATCTTGACATACTGGATTTGCAGCACAATAATTTAGCCCGACTTTGGAAACATGCAAATCCAGGTGGCCCTGTTCTTTTTTTAAAAGGTCTTCCAAATTTGCAAATTCTTAATTTAAAATCAAATGGGCTGGATGAAATTCCAGTTCAGGTTTTCAAGGGTCTGTTTCAATTAAAACACTTGGATTTAGGATCGAATAATTTGAATTTGCTTCCAGCATCTCTGTTTGATGACCAAACCTCTCTGAATTCATTGAACCTTCAGAAAAATCTGATAACCTCGGTTGAAGAAAAAGTATTTGGCCCACCTTTCAAGAGCCTGAGAAAACTAGAGATGGATTCCAATCCTTTTGATTGCACCTGTGAAAGCATTGCTTGGTTTGCTGATTGGCTTAATGTGACCCAAGTAGATATACCTGGACTGAGGTCCCAGTACATTTGCAACACCCCACCTAAATACCATGGTAGTCTGGTTTTGTATTTTGATAGTTCAGCCTGCAAAGACAGTGCTCCATTTAAACTTCTTTTTGTGATCTCTACCACTGTTGTGACGCTACTCATTTTTATTGTCCTTACCATCCATTTTGAAGGGTGGAGAATAGCTTTCTACTGGAATGTTTTAATTAATCGAATGCTTGGTTTTAAAGAATTTGAGAGACAACAGGAAGAGTTTTATTATGATGCCTATGTTATTCATGCAAGAGAGGACAAGAATTGGGTGTCTAAAAATTTCATGTCTCTGGAAAAAATTAACCACTTTGAAATTAGGTTTTGTTTAGAAGAACGGGACTTCGAAGCAGGTGTATCTGAATTTGAAGCCACAATTAACAGTATAAAAAAGAGCAGGAAGATTATTTTTGTTGTGACTGAACACCTCTTACAGGATCCCTGGTGTAAAAAGTGAGTAGGATATAAAATTTTATCTCTAAGGGGGAAAATTTCTTGAGAGATATTTTAACAAGATCATTTTTTAATTGTAATTTAATAAAAAATAGCATTTAATGAAATATACCCATGCAAAAATCTACTTTAATATATTTACCTAATACATTGTAACTTCAGAATAATTCCTAAATTAATAAAGTTAATTGTTCCACACATACAGTAGTGGATATTTGAATATCTCAGTCAATGTTTTAGGCATTTTCTTGGGTGTTTTTTGTGGGTTATTTTTGCTTGCTTGTTTGTTTGTTTTGGGG
This sequence comes from Dicrurus megarhynchus, assembly GCA_013399195.1. NCBI lineage: Eukaryota > Metazoa > Chordata > Aves > Passeriformes > Dicruridae > Dicrurus > Dicrurus megarhynchus. The sequence continues at coordinate 294,554 of VXAD01008716.1, forward strand.
GGTTTTGTTTGGTTTTGTTGGGTTTTTTGTTGGTTTTTTGTTTGTTTGGTTTGGTTTTGGGGTTTTTTGGGGGGGGTGTTTTGTTTTGTTTGGTTGGGAGTTTTTTCCAAAAGTCAGGCTGCCACTTTTGCAGATTTCTTTCCTTAAAATTACACATTTGAAGAAGAGCAACAATGAGTGAGGCCACTAGCATCGAACCATGATTTTTGTTTGCCTTTAAATTAGTCTTTTCACCATTCTTGTGAAGTGGTCTTGTAATGAAAGGAATTTTGCTAAACAAGGCTGTATCAAGACAGTACACTTATGTTATATTTTTAGAGGATTAATTTACTTTTTTAAATTAGACACAACTAATTTAAGAAAAGTAATTACAATTGTATATAACAAAATAGACATTCAGACTCCTGTTAAGAACTGTTTAACTTTCCTTTTTCCTTCACATAAAAGAAAACCTTGATTTTTGTCTTATTTTTGCTTCAGTTTCAAGGTGTATCATGCTCTTCAGCAAGCTATTGAACAGAGTCGGGATTCCATCATACTGATCTTTCTTAATGATATCCAAGATTACAAGTTGTATCATGCACTTCACCTGAGAAGAGGAATGTTCAGATCTCGCTGCATCTTGAACTGGCCAGCCCAGAGAGAACGAGTCAGTGCATTTCATCAGCAATTAGTGATGGCACTTAAATCTAATAGTAAAGTGCACTGATTTTTGAATTACAGATTTGAATTCTGGGGTCATTTTATTGTATATTTTCTACCATTGGAAAACTAGCAAGCCTTCATGAAGATCTGAAGAAGTTTGTCATCCTGTAAAGATATGTAAGAGTCATTATAATTTAAATTTATTTGTTTATATTAATGTTTTTGCTGATATTTTAATTCAGCTGCACTGAAATGACATGTTAAAAGGGATCATGGTTGATAGTCATTTCAGTCAGTGTATTAAAAATGTGGTAGAAATTCTGAAAAGCAGTGAGAATGACTGATGTTCTAGGAAATTATGTAGGGTAGAAAGGACATAGACTCTATAAGGGGATATACAAAAGAAAATGTATTAATGACAAAACAGCAAATTCTTTGTAGAAGGTAGAGTGGACACTACTGCTTGCTTTTGAAACATGGGGAGATTCAGTGCATCAAACTGGAAAGCTTTCCTTGTGAAACACAGTAAGTAACATGGAAAATTACTTCTGTAATTCAAACCAAGAAACAGCAGTTTCAGAGTTTTAGAACCTTTGTGATTATGCCTTTTGGGGTGGCTAATACTGGTTGCTATCAAAAAGTGACTTTCAGACTGATGAGTCAACTGATTTAATAAATTTGGTATTTGGAAAAAAAACTTTTTGCTCTTCCCTGGTGAAATTCAGAGAGCTGGCAGGACATTAATACTGAGAGATGTCACCGTGATTCTTAGAATGCACATAAAACTGCATGTGGGCCTGTACACAGAACTTGAAATCAATGTGAAACATGGCACAGCTGCTGCACCTGTATAAATGAGGAAAGGCATAGATATTTTTATAACCAGAAGACAACTTTGTGGAGAAAGTGGTGGTACTGCAATTTCATTATCAAAAATGTTGTTACTGGTGAAACAACACCACCAAAACAAAGTCTGCCCAAAGAAATAGTTTTAAATGGTATCAGAAACATTATTGTGACTATAGTTAGAGTGGGAAAAAATTTCAAAACTAGATTAATTTCAAATTTTTTGTTTCCTTTTATACATGGTTTTGCATTTGATAGCTAAAAAGAAAACTGTAGAGAAATCAGATAGAATTCTGTAGTTTAATTTCTTGTATATTAATGTAGTTTGATTTTGTCCTGAAAATGTTCTACAGAAATGTGGGCTAGTTGGCAATTGCCAGGGCATTAAGGTTCAAACATATGGGCTAGCAGCTTGATCTGGAGAGAGGGCTGAGACTGAGCAAAATGTGCTTTGCAAGGGTATTTATAATGTTTAGGACTGGCTAAAATGTTATGGTGAGTCTGAGCATAGGTTATTGTAAATTAGACACAAGGCAGTCATTTGTATATTTTTGTTAATAATTAATTGCTGCTTCAAGGACCTTTTAAAACTTTGTCAGCTTTTAGATGTATGATCCTTCAATAGCTCAGTAACATTTTTAAATTGCTTTGTCCCCCTAGCATTTCCCTCATCAACTTCAATACAACTATTGCTACGAGAATGCTGTTTGACTGCTTTAGAAAACAGCTTGTAAATGGTTCTATACTTAACATTTCAAACAGCTTTTCTCATTATTTGCTATATGCGCAGATTGGGTTTTAATAGATTAAAACATTGGGTTTTAATAGGTTTCCTATGTCCCATGATGATATAAAACCTAAACAACACAAATAATTAGTGAAATAGATTTTTCATGCACTGGAATAGTGAAGGGGGTGCAGATGTCTTCACTTGCTCGGGAAGTCCTGAGTGAAGACAAAATAGGCTTTGTTTACAGCTGAAGTGATAGATGATGATTCCCTAATTACAGTAATAGGATTATCCCCATTGTGTTGGCTTCATCTCATCTTTCTGACCTTTTCAGGCGAAGTGACAAATTCTTTCTTCATGCTTAGGCCATGAAAGTTGAGGAGGCAAGTTGGTAATAAAGGGGTACCAGGTATGCACCATGTCAATTGTTCTTTCTCTTATTTAAAGACTAACATGTGACAGGGTTCCTATGTTTCCTAAATCTGCAATGACACATAGCAGCAGAATTTTTCTTTCCACACCAATATAAATTGTTTAGAAAATGCTAGTAGTTCACATGGATATTGAAAATGACATAAAGATGAAGAAAATGCATGGAGAAATACTGAGGTGAAATGTAGTACAAGAGGTCAGATTAGATGATCAAATGGTCTTTTCTGACCCTTAGAGCCTGACAAAGGACAATATGTCTTAAATTCCTAAAGATTTTTTCTAGATACTACAAATGCTCCCAAAATTGGTTTCAGAACAGTGAAAAAAAATGTTTTGAATGCTTAGTTTTGTAATATGGCTAGGAATACAAACAAGAAGTACTTGGTGATGAGTGAAAAATCACTTTAAATTATAAAAATATGATTAATACATTCCAAACAGTTTTTTCAGTACCTAGATTCAATTTAAACTTATTTACCCCAGAAAAAGACATTATAAAGGTCCACAATGAATATTAGACTAATGTTTAAAAAAAAAAGCACAAAAGTAATAATCACAGGGCCAATGGTAACTACCACTTACACCAGAAGTAAAATTTTCCTATAAATTTTCCCTCTTTTTCTGGAAGTTACCCACTGCTGCTCTGCTCCTGTACATTTGTTTGACAATTTTATTGAGAGTAAATAAATAGGCTTACCATGGCTAAGAGCTGTAAGTACTTTCAGGATTCACAGTCTATATCTGAGCTGGGCAGTCTCTTTGCAGTGGGCAGTATCAGATTTTATTATGCTGATTTGCTGATGAGTTGAACACCAAATAAATGAAAAGTAGTTCCAAACTCGTTATATCAGAGATATTACCTAGGACTAAAAAGGAGCCATTTGTATTGAAAGCAGAATATGTAAAGGACTTGAGAGAGGCAGAATGCTCAAATCTGGAGGTTTGTAGTGGAACCTGACTGTTTCTGCAGATCTTGAATGATAGATAGGGTGTCATGGTTTAGGAACAGTATGCCCCAATTTAGTGTTCTAAACCATGTGCTGCTCACTCATTCCTCCCTCCCCCTGGCAGGCTGGAGAGCAGAACTGGAGGCACAGAAGGCAGAGATTGTGAATTCTCACCACGTGGAACATGACCAGAAAGGACCCCTGCCCCCTGAGCATGATGTGAGGTGATATAGGACAACCTCAGGGTCCTAGCCATGCCCTTCCTTGCTACTGCAACATTAACCCCATCCTGGCCAGAACCAGGACATAGGGAGTAATGAACAAGTTACAGATAGTGATGTTCATACATAGCTGAGATAAATATACTACCCACTGATGAGCTCAATTATGCCACTTTCACTGTGGCTCAGTCAGGGCTTTTTGCCAGGGTAGGAATAAATGCAGATTGTGCTGCTGTTAGATTTAAGTGAACCTATTCCATAAGGTTTTTTCAGAACATATTTATTCCGGTTTGTGAGAAAAAGACCAGGAATATCCCAATTTCAAATCTCAGTCCTCTACTGGGTGTTCTGCGTGCTGTCTCTGCCAGCTCATTGCACTCCTTGATGTCCTAGGAAAACAAGGATAAAATTCCTCACTTTGTACCCTTGGTTATTGGGGACCAGCAGCTGCCAACTTAAAATTGATAGTACGACTAGTTGCTTGATGTGTGATCCTGGGGCTCATATGTATAAAGCAACTGGGCTAATCTTCAGCCTGTACTGTTCTTTTGGGCACTCCGAGGGCCACGCGACCTGTCATATTCTGAGCTGGCACCATGTTTGCCTTGTCCATAATACCAAACATTACAATGTTCCCAAACTGCTGCTGGTGCGGTCACATTTCTCTTCACCCAGGCAGACAACCCAATGTTGGAAAGCTAGGGCAAAGTTAATTATTCCCCACTCGTGTGCCTCCAGCTGTCTGGCTTGTGCCACTGACACCCTCTACTGCTCTCCAAAGTGCCTAGGATGGTTGGGAGCATCTTTAAAAGCACGTGAGTTGTTGCTTCCACACTGCTCCTTTCTGCTTCTGCCTGGCATGGTGATAAAGATGTGCTGGGTTGGATCGCTCTCACTCCCCACTTCTGTTAAGCCCTTCCTATGCCCAGATGTGTGAAGAAAGCCCTGCTGCCCTGGCAGGTGGGCTTCGTTTTTGCCACTAATATTAGATGGTATTCTAACTAGAGGGGAAATCCCACGCTTTACTTTCCCGGCTCGCCGGCCGCAGCAGGTTGCTGCCCGGCGCCCCGCAGGCGCGCAGGCTGATCGGGGCTGCTCTCGGGCCTTCCGCCGGCGCGGTGCTCCCCGCCCAGGGCGGTGCGTGCCCGGCTGGGTTTGTTTCGCTTAGCAACGCCTGCCGGGCCGCAGGCAGCGGACAGCTCCCGTCCGAGCCTGCCGGCCCCTCGACAGGGCTTGCGGCGCAGGGGAGGGGCTCCCGCCCCTGCNCATCACACTGCCCGACATCGGGGAGGAGGCGGCGGCCGAGGTCGAGGAGGCGGCGGGTATCCCACGGCGCCCCGCGTGAGTGAGCGTCCCGCAAACCTGGGGGTACGGGGGAGGTGTGCGCCCCTCGCTCCTGTGGCTTCCTTCCACCTGGCTTCTTCTGCCTCTGGGTGTCCTGAGGGGTACCGAACATCTCCCTGCGCAGGGTTTTCCTTCCCCCGGGTGTATGCCGTAGGTAGGGAAGCGCATCTTCAGTGGCAGGAGCGATGGCTCGCGGGGGGCTGTGTGCAGCAAGGAGCGAAGAGTTGCAGAACGCCCGGGTTCCGCGTGGACGGGGACGGGGACGGGAGCCGGAGCCCGGCCCCGCACGGGCGGAGGAAAATTGCCCCGTCCTCACCTCGGCATGCGCAGGGAGAGAAGCCGAGGTCCAGAGGGAGCGCAGGGTATGGCGAGCTTGGGTAGGCATCGTAAAGGTACCTCATGTAGGTGTGTGAGTTGTATCAAGTTCCGTCCCGAAGTTGCTGCTGCGCATCACAGGAGACATTTCAGTCACTGCCTTGTGGAATTCTGAAATATCAGTAACAGGTGTGATACTTGGTTTGGATGTTTTTGTGTTTAATTTTCGAGTCTCACCTTGAAAAGTTTAGGATTTGCTGCAGATAAGAGAAGACTGTTAAATATGTATGCTTCCGTTTGGTGACATTTTGCTACATCAAAGGTATACTGAAGAGGTTTCTTAGCATATTTAAAGCAGAAGAGCTTATAAAAGTGAGCAATAGTTGCATTACTGTATTGGTGGAATTTTTCATCCTATTAAAAAAAAAAGGGAAGCTACTGTATATATTACATGAACATCTATTATTGCTGCTTCTGTAGTACTAAACTATGCTAATCTTTATTACTGATGATCGGAAGATCAGTAATGTTTTGTTAGGTGTGATAGGAATGAATGTATATTTGAGTTAAGTTTTTAACTCTTTAGGACTTAAATCTCTTTAGTACACTGTTAAATTTTCAGATGGATTTTGGAACCTCTGCTTTAAGTTCGGTTTCCATGTAGCATAATATTTAAAGTAGGACCACAAATCCTTCTTGATGTACTTCTTTTATTTCCCCCTACTCCAATCTAGAGCTTTTTATTTTGTTTCAGCGTGTATTCTAAGCCCTTTCAGGCTTAAACTTTTACTTTATTTGTGTAAAATAGTAGCCTTTTGTGAATAGGGAGGTTGACCTGGTTTAACATGTATTAACAGGTCTGTTTATAAGATGTTCAGTGCTTTATATAAACAATACCAGAACAAATCAGTGTTACGTCCCTGTAGTTTCCCTCACCTGCTTCTTTTTTTCAGTACCAAAAATAAAGCCAAGTAAAATGCCAATGACTTCTATAATTAAAAAAATTAAAGAATGGGATTCACTCTTAAAACAAACTGATTGTATTGGGATGAAGAATAAACCCAACTACATTAAAACTGGTTGTGTCCAGCAAAATACTTATTTTGACTTGCTATTGAAGCACTTCTAATTGATATCACTGAATTATCCCCTAACTTATACTTTTGTATGCATGGTGGCATTTCACATATTTTATTCATAGCAGTAAAGGTTATACTGATAAGGCATTGTCTTCAAAAAACCAAAAGCAAACCAGAAAGATGTCAAAGAAGGAATAAGATACATCGCTTTGACAAGGAAAGTCTATACCTCCACATTAGCATTTTTTAATTAGATGGTTTCACTTAAGCTTTTAGAAGAAGCATCTTAATTAAATATTGAAAACTTTAGTATTCCTTGCTTAGAGTTAGGATTAGAATTTGTGAGTTATAGAATATGATAATATATTGATAGTTACACACAGGAAGCTTTTGCTTACCGAAATAAAGTTCCTTCATGACAAGTTTTATTGCTGTTTAAAATGTTTTAGAAGACATCAATAGCCAGTGTATTTTCATTGAAAGCAATCTGAGTAATTGGTTAATAAAAGAAAGGATCCATTTTATGTCTAAGTATTTTTTTCTTAGGTACTGACAAGTTGATAGCAATGAAAATACTTGAAGAGTGCAAAATAGTGAAAATCTGGTATTGATTTCCTTCTATCTTTCCCAGATATGCTAAATTTTCTGATTTCCAGAACTACCAACAACTTGTCCTAATAGTGTATAGGGCTAAACTGTGACAGTACTTTGTGAGAGTTTACATTTACTATTTATTTACATAGAAATTTCATATTTTTTAACCAGATTGAAGGAGGATTTATAATGAAAAAATATTTTTCTTCATATTTTAATGGAGAAAAAATTGACTCTTTTTTACTCTTATTTGAAAGCAAATATATTCTGCTATAAAAGACCATGAAATTTCTTGAAAGGATAAGAAGATGCCTTATGCTACACTTACAACAATATGCTGATAATACCAAGATAAATAGATTCCTTTTTAAAGAAACATTATTATTGCTGTTCTAACATCTTGCAATAGGAAGGGGAGATAACAACCCATACCTGGTCTAAAGATAAATTGGGCAAGGCTTAACTTATGTGTTTTGGGGAGTGGGTAATAGTTTGTAGAAATTAATTTTACTGCTCCTTATTTTCAGGATGGTTCTGACACACTGAAAAAAATGTTTGTGAACTTGGTATCAGAAGTGTAGCTTTATCTGTGCTGTACAAGTATCAAGCTTTGGGTTTCAAAATTATTAACTTTGAAAACATGGATATAAGTAACCTGATGAACTGCAGAAGAGGGTGGAAAGTCTGATTCCCTGTCTCCTGTTTTACCCACTAAAAGCAATAGATCTCTTTCACACTGTAATGCATACTAACCTAGATAGGGCATTGTAGTGTTACTAAGCTGGTCACTTCCACTACTGTACTGATCTAAATGAGTAAATACAGTAATGTGGTGGTCTGCCATGGTCTATTTTTTCATTGCAATTAAGTGTACCAGAGCTCAGAAGGAAATTTTAATGTCACATGGTACTACTACACATTCATCTACACTCTCTAGATGGATGCAACAAAAAGTAATTACTAACATTTACTAATATTATATATAAACTTTAGTTTTTGGAAAACCTTATGGACTTCCAACAAGTCAGAGAATCATAAAATGGTGTGGGTTGGAAGGGATGCTAAAGATCATCTAGTTCCAATCCCCCTGCCATGGGCAGGGACACCTTCTGCTAGACCAAGTTCCTCAAAGCTCTGTCCAGCCTGGTCTTGAACACTTGCAGGGATGGGTCATCCATAACGTCTCTAGGTAACGCCTGTTCCAGTGCCTCATCACCCTCACAGTAAAGAATTTCTTCCTCATATCTAATGTAAACCTACTCTCTTTCAGTTTAAAGCCTTTCCCCCTTGCCCCATCACTACATGTCTTTGTAAAAAGTCCCTCTCCGGCTGTCTTGCAGGCCCCCTTGAGGTAACAGAAGCCTTCTCTAAGGTCTCCCCAGACCCTTTTCTTCTCCAGGCTGAACAATCCCAGCACTCTCAGGCTGTCCTCATAGGAGAGGTGTTCCAGCTCTCTGATCATCTTCATGGCCTTCCTCTGGGATTGCTCCAAGAGGTTCACATCCTTATGCTGGGGGTCCAAGAACTAGATGCAGTACAAGCTAATCAACTAGAGAATAAACGTAAAACAAAAGCAAACGCAAAGCCCCTAAACCCAAAGAATCTCATTTTAGCTCTAAGTCCTTTAATTGTTTTTAGAGGCAGAGGACTTGTGTTGTTTATGGGAAACTAAGAAGATATGTTTACAACCAGGCATTTTATTTCTGATCCCGGGCTCAAAAACCAGGATTACTAAGTCAACCATGAAAAGAAGAGGAAGGGCCCTCAGTCTATGTTGTTACTCTCAACTGTCATGAACTCCTCTAAAATTTTGTGAGTTAGGGGACTATTTCTTTTTAATTGTTCGTTAATGTAGAGTTCAGCGTGCATTGTTTGTGGGGTCACACTTTCAGTTAAGGTTTGCGCCCGTAATGGGCATTTCTTCATCAATATTTTTGGTAAGGAAGAAGATTCTTGGATACTGCAGTAGTTTGGTGAAAATTTGTGGTCTTTTCAGTGGTGAGATCATTCCTGTCAGTTTTGTCAAGTGCTAAAGGAATTAGAGATTTCTTGTCTCACAAAATACTGAACTTGGGACTGAATCAGTCAGCATTTTCTCACTGTTGCTACAGTCTTGTTGGAGAAGTTTCAACGTGGTGTGAATGTGTACTTGTGCATGTATGTACACTATATGGATAAAAAGAGTGGGGATTTCTGTGCTGCGTTGAGTCCTTCACTTGAAAATGTATGTTCATAAGGTTCACAAGTTGGCATGTGATAGTTTTTGCATCCTTACACTGATTTCTGTCTCCTGACTAGATGCTGTGTTTTTAATTCATTATGAGAATGATGTTGATAACACACTGATGTTCGGTTGTTGCTAAGCAGTGCTTACCCCAAGTCAAGGACTTTTCCGTGTCCCAGGCTCTGCCGGTGAGGAAGTGCACAAGGAGCTGTGAGGGAGCATGGTCAGGACAGCTGACCTGAACTGGCCAAGGGGATATTCCACACATGTGTGTGGTGAGCAGTGGTACTGTGCAATTGCTTGTTTTTTATCTTGCATTTTATTTCTCCCTCTCTCTCTCTCTCTCTCTCTTTCTCTTTAGTTTTTAGGAAAGGAGTTGTGGTTGTGGGATGAATAAAGGGTCATTACTTTGTTTTTCAGTAGTGCCTTTCTTCCAGTACACCACCATGGAAGTCACACTATAGCAAGAACAGAGGAAAACTTTCAAGTCCTCAAAACTGTTTGGTTACAGAAGCTTTTAGCAATATGATGACACATCTTGACATCTCAAGCTAGGGGTGTTTGTGGTTACAGAAGAAGGACAAAAGTATTTAATATGCCTGAACATAATGCAGACTACACTTGCATTGCTTCACTCTGTACTATAGAACTGTTGCCACACATTTCAGATTATTTTTGGTTTTTTTTTAAATTCAGTGTTCAGAGAGGATAAAGTTCTGCACCTGCTCTCAGTGATTCATTATATATGCAATTTTCTTTAGAGGTCAATGACCAGAAGGGGAAAAAAGTGTTCTAATCTCTATGACATTATGTTGCTGAAAGAAATCTGTTTTTAAAAAAAAATTTACTGGATTTCCAAATTTACATAAAAAGAACACACAGGCAAAGTCTTGTGGATCGCTTCCAAGTGTTTTGTTAGGCTGCTACTCCCTCCCAGTCTGTTCAGATACTTGATCCAGCAGCAGTAAATGCCTCCTATCAGATCCAAAGAAATAAAACACCTTCTCTAAGCCACTAATTAGCATTCTTTATTATTGCAGTTAATTCATAGTATTTTTCTCAAAGATGATTCATAATTTATATTAAAAATTCAGATTTACTTCTATAGTATCTCGCACTCAGAAATTGTTTATATTTCCTATAACCAAAAATGATACTTGCAGTTACATTTTTATGGTGAATCAAAATTACAAATACGTTTAAAATTATATAAATAATACTTTGCAAGTTCATGCCATCTTGAATGCATTTCAAATTATAAAGCCTTTAAAATTTGCAGAAGAATAAAACTACTGTATACAAGCAAGTCTGTCTTTAAAATTGGAGCAGTTTATTCTTACTTTGTTTTATAAAGATAGGAACAGAAATCAACACAGATCATGGTTGGAAAAGCCTTAAATCTGTTTCAGGATTCAATATGAAAATGCCTAATAGTAGGCATTGCACTTAAGTATATATACTACAAATAGCCACCTGAGATGCTGTGCCATAGGTACACAGGTTGAGATTGAATTAAAAATGATGGCCTGCTTTTAGTGTTGTCAGTGGTTTAAGAAAATAATTACGTTCACGTCTTTATTATTTTTCTTCACTCCAGTTGCAATAACAAGTGAAGACCTTAACCCTAAGGGGAAGCGGGTCTTGGGTAGAAGAGGTGATTTTGAGTGCACTTAGTGAGCACTCTGTGCAGGAGGCTGCCACAGAGGACTGACAAACTGTAGATGATCACGTGATGCAGGCAAACACAGAGAAACTTCCATGCTTTGGAATTCAGCTTCTGAGAGAACCTACTGGCACCTGCAAGCAAAGAGCAGTGACAGTTCTGAGCTGCAGTGGACCCTACTCTTAATATACTGCTGACCAAGTTGGGGTTTTTTTTTGTTTGTTTGTTTTTTGCTTTTGTTTTTGTTCTTTTGTTTTTGTTTTTTTTTTGTCTAGCCATTATGCAATTGTTCCCAAAACTGAGACATAGTATCAAATCATAGTCTTCTTGGAGGCCATTTGCCTACATAAATCATAGTCAGTGCAGTGTTACTATGGGATAATGAGGATGTATATTAACCAGCAGCATTGCTCTGATGAGCAGTGTTATTCCATTGGCCAAGTCTTTCACGATTACCTTTTCTCTGGAGCTTAAGACAATGTATTCCAATGGTACCTACTTTTTGAACCAAGTGAGACTTTTATGTTTATTTAGGAATAGAATTTTAGCAACATATGAAAAAAATTGGCATTGTGGCAAATTATGGTAATTTGGTCAGATCAAAAAGATAGTCACCTGAAAAACTGACCAAGAGTTCAACTGTATGAATGCTCCCCAGGCAGTTTGATCATCAAAGCATCAGTAACCCATACGTAGCTTCAAAGACAGTAAGTGACATTTTTGTAAAAGGAAAGGGTCAATCAGGTGGTATGATTAAACACTATCAGTGGAAAAACTCTGATAAAGATTTGTATTTTCATGCTTCAGATATAGTAAGTACTTCACTGACCAACAACCACATGACTGAAAGCACTGAAACACTTCTGGCAGTGCTCATTAATAGAGATGAGAGCAAAATGAAAATTACCTCCAAGTCTGGAGTGACACTTATCAACGGAGACATGCTATCCTTTTTGGAATGTATTTTTGCTAGCTGTCAAGCCTCTGGCATGTTCAGTAACAGTAATGGTAAATATGATGTGTTGCTAGAAGTTAAGACTATCAACATTTATTATATTACCTTTCAAGTAGGTTTTCTTTTTCCTTCTGCTTACTGAGCCATGTCATTTCTAAGCAAACAAGCCAAACATATTATAGCTGCCTTAAAATAATTTTCTGCAGAAAGCTAGATGAAAGTTCTATTAAATTTCTCATGATTCTGCTTCATTTACTATGCACCTACTGGAGTTACCTCAGCTAAACTATTCCAGGGGTGCCTTTTCAAGATATGCCACAATCGTCTTGATTTTGAGAAAGCTGAGGCATAGAAGGCTATTAACAGACAGGCATTGTTGTCATCTACTTGGATTTTCTTTGTATTGCCAGAATAAGTGCTTAAATGCTGAGCCAAACTAACTGCTTTCATGAGCTGTAAAAGTCACTGGATATGTCTCATAAAAGGCCAAGACTACTGAAGGAAGAATTTGGTGCTGCTGTATTAACCAAGTATAAGAATGCTCAGCCCTAAGCACAGTTGCTACAGCAGAGTTTTCAGATAGTACGACCTCCTGTAGGATCTGCCAATGACATTCAATACTGTCTGTTATACTTGGCAGTTTGTGGTCACTGAAGCTGTTAGAAGAGAGTAAAAGCGCTCTTATCTTCCTAAAGATCCTATCAATCTTGAAAAAAATGTATTTTGTCAAGCAATAGAGGGAGAGCTTATTGTGGCTAACTGCAACCAAGTTGGACAGATGCCTACCTGACCTAGAGGGAAAAGGATGTGTGTATTTCTTATGAATTTAGGATTTGTGGTGGTATAAATGTTCAACTACAATACTGTGATGCATGCCTGGAATGTTGTACATCATGGATGCGGAAAGTAGTCATGTCATGGCTGTTTCTTGCTTGCTCCAAAGATGGAGCAGCATTAGCTGGTGAACATGTGGAAGGACCATTTTGTGCAGTGACGGGTTTTCAGTGTTGCTTGTAACAAAGTTTGTACGTTCTGCTCAGTGAACAAGATACTGACCAGGAGTGGTCTATTCACTTCCATGAAGATGCCCCTGACAGGTGGGTACTGTGTTGAGAGTAACCCTTTACAGAGGAATATTTGAGCAGGCTGGATTTGCGTAGTGACAGCTTCTGTTCACTGTATCACTTCAAAGAAGAATTAGACTTCCATGGTAATTGTCCCAGACCAGTGTAGGAAAGGTTGGTGGGATTTCAAAATCTATTTTTCCCACAGATGTATTCCCACATTTATGCTTATAAGAGAGAGCTTATAGTTTGATTTTTTTTTAATATTCTCACTCATATCAAAATTTTATAGAAATCTGGCATAAAAATAATAGTTATCTCTTGTTTTTGCAAACCAAGTGTGGAATAGAACAACGAGCAGAAAGTGAGAATATGAGTGAAATGAATAAACATAGAATCAGTGAGGTTGGGAAAGACCTCTAAATCATTAAGTCCAACCATTAACCAAGCACTGATGTGCTCACCATTAAACCATGTCCCCAACTGCCACATCTACACTTCCAGGGATGGTGTGATTCCACCACTTTCCTGGGCAGCCAATCACAATGCTTGGCCACTCTTCCAGTGAAAAAATTTCCCTAATATCCAATCTAAACCTCCTCTGGCACAACTTGAGGCTATTTCTGCTCATCCTGTCACTTGCTACTTGGGAGGAGAGACCGACCCCCACCTGGCTACAAACTCCTTTCAGGTTGTAGAGAGCAGTAAGGTTCCCCTCTGAGCCTTCTTTTTCTCCAGGTTTAACTGCCCCAGCTGTAAATGGCAGGTTAAAAGATAAAGCATGTCTTCTTATGAGAGCATGATGTGGTTAATATGTTTACGTTTGTTACAAATCATGCTTCCAAAATAGTAAAGAACATGTAAAGATGTGAAATCTGAGAAAATGAATTATTTCACACAACAAGGCAGCAACTTTATTAGAGATCAGGATATTATATATTGTTGGCAAGGGAGCCATGCATAGTAAATATTTTCTATCAGAGGCTGTGGCTACAAAATAGACTTTGGACCATCTGTTAAAGAGGTCTCACAGCATGTATGACAGATAATAAAGTTAGCATTTTTCTCTGTTAATTTACTTTTCTAAACTCCTCTGGTTGAATGCTTTTTGGCATGTCCTTTGATAGTTCTCTCGAGTTCCAGGTTAGAGTATGGAAGTAGTATTAGTACTAATAATACATTCCTTCACAATTATTTACCCATATAATTATCATTGCGTTGATGGAAAGGAGGAAGAAAGGGCTTGGTTTAGAGAAATGCAAATGATAGTGTGCTTTTTTTGTGGTGGTAAGGTGTGGGGATGACCAATGGCTGAATCTTATTACTGCAATGATAAAAAAGCCTTCCAACAGGGTTGCACAAAATTCAACTCTTGGTCTCAGTCTTTACACTGTGGAAATATAGGAGAAGGTGGAAGGTTAAAATAGCATTTTCTTAACCAGGACATAACTTGCTATTCTAGAGTTCATCTGCTTGGATAAGTTTTGCTTGATAAAGGACTCTATTTACGTGTGTGTGCACGTGTCTGAGATGTTGGACAAACCTGCTCCTATAGAAGAAGGATCGCTAAGGTCGAGTAAAGTTATTATTACACTTGCAGTTTCTTAATGAGTTACTGACAGAGAATGGGGCTTTGAAGAATGCGGAACTTTTCTTACCAAACATAGGTTAAAAAAAAATCTTTTATTATCAGAGAACAAATGCATACTCATTTTCTGTACACCTTTCTTAGTGAGTAATATTTTGTTTGGTTATGAAACTTTAAATGTCATTTAAATGCTGCTCTTTGTTTTCCTATAAGGCGAGGCTTCATATGTCATGCTTTTTCAGTCTTAATTTTCAGCATATTTGATGTCGCTTTTCTTTTCTTTTACTTTCTTTTATTTCCTACTTGCTTATGAGCAGATCCGCTTCCTCCTTTGAGAGAGCCTTTCTGCAAAATATGCAGACGCCAGAGTTTTTGTGTACTGGAGATGAATGGAGGTAGTGGGTTACTGGAGCTAGTCTAAATCTGCAGCTCAGAGCCTATGCTGTGCCCGGGCACCCGTGCTGAGGAAGATCGGTGATGTGCACAGGGGTAGTTCGGAGGAGAACTCAATTAACAAGGAAAAATCTTTCTTTAAGTTGGCCAGCGTCGCATAACCTTTGTTCATCTACTAAGGCGAGGGAAACCTCCTCGGGTCAGAAAGACCAAGCTCGGCGTTCTTTGGCTGCGTGTTGCGAGGAGAGAGACGGGGGAGATAGCACCGCTCCCGCCCAGGCCGAGGCTTTAGCTTTTTGGGGGGAGGCCCGGAGGGATGCGAGGCCTTGCCGCGGGGTGTGGCGCGGCGCG
>VXAD01008716.1:311315-327440 GCA_013399195.1 Dicrurus megarhynchus
CCCCCCCCCCAAACAAATAAAAAACCACTCCTTCATTAAACTGCTGTATGGACAATTACTGATTTGTGCCTTTGCTCTGTTGTTGCAGTAGTGAGGTGCTGCTTCAGGTGTGTGTGCTTCTTGCAAAGTTTGAATTGCAAAATCCAAGCAGGATGCCAGTGGAGTAAAACAAGTCTCAAAGTAAAAGTACATTTTTTTTTGAAACATACCTTTGTAAGTAAGGTAAATAAAAGCTATTTTAAAACAAGGTATTGTGTTTCAAGCAAATGTTTGTCTTGATGGATAGGATTGAAAAATTGAAAAATTCAACGGAGTAGTTGTCTTCCTCCTCTCCTCCTTTCCCCTGCCCACCCTGCCCCCCCTTCCAGTGGAGATGTGAATTAACTTTATTTAAAATTATGGGATGTCACGTTTCTGTGTTTATAGGAAGGGACTGTCCAGAGGTTCCCCAAATCGGTGTCTCTCTGGAAAAAGTGGAGTTTCTCTTCCATCAGTTTTTGCAAGAAATGTGCAAGAAGCCATTGACAATTATACTTGGTATGCATGTACTTCTGAAATAATACTTAATTAACTCACTTTTGACTTAGATATTTCCAGGTTGGAATTAATTTTCACTAATCATTTTTCTAGTCATTCTTATAGATAAAAACTATTGCACAATATAATGCAGGATACAAATTGACCTAACCTGCTGTTTAAAGTGTTTGAACTTTACTCCCAGTTTGTGTTATGGATTTGAGTATTTTTAGACTGTAGTAGAGGGGACTGATTAGCTCTGGAAGGGCAATCAGACTTCATGATTAAATTGAAATCATGCTCACTAACATTACAGGTTAGTTAACTTTCAAGAAGTTTCATTCCAGATGACACTGAGTAGGATTTGCCTGGCGGCCTGCACATCTAATTGCCATTGCTTTCCTTGCATCCTCGGGTGGGTTGTAGCTGGCAGGGACCAGCTAGAACTTTGGGAACTTGAATTGCTGGAGATCAAATTTTAAAGTGCACCAGATCTAGCAACATAAAAAACACTGCATAGAGACATATAACTAAGTGCTATTTGAAACATTTGTAGAGATCTTGTGCTTAGTTTTGCAAAAGTTTTCTTGTGGTAGCTTTTAATGTTAAAGAGTTAAAGAAAGCTTATGTTATCTTTAATGTGTTTTTCATGTGATCACTAGCTGATGTGGAGAAACCAAAATAATGTTAGAGCTGGAAATACAGATACATGTGTGTATATATATATTCAGATACATACATACACTTTAGAGTATGCCCATACAGTTGCAATGGTGTATATACATGCAAAAGCATAATAGTGTAAAAGGAATTGCCTTTAAGTCAGTAAATGGTACTAACAGGAGCATGTATTCACTCTACTTGAAAAGATATGCTTGCACCTCTTCCCCTCAACAGAATACATATTAGTGGACATTTATTTGATTGGTTGCTTTATTTTAAAAATGTTTATACAGAAAATAATTGTGTTCTTCATTTTAATTTCTCATCTTTTCAGTGAAACGCTCTCACCACTTTCATCTAGTGGTTGTACAACACCCACGGAGTTGAACAATTCTTGGTCTGGAATAAACAGCTATACTACTAGTTTGTCTACTGAAAGAAGTTCGGTTTACTCCTGGAGGGATGATGTATGTCACAGAAACTTTTACAGTACCCTTTTTCTGAATATTGTAGAAAAAAATAGTTTTTAGTGATATTGGACGAGCAGCACCTCATCCATAATAGCCTAATGATTAAGTGCATTAATTGAATATTTAAAAAATAGTTTTGATTGCAAGTTGGTATTGGTGCAGCTAATGTGTAGCAAAGGAAAACAGAATAAAATGATAAATGATGAAGTTTTGGGGGAAACAAACCTGTTTCACCCAAGAAGGTAGGCTTAGGTTTCTGAATTCAAGCAAATGTTGAAACATGTCTTTTCAAACACTGTATAGTGCAGGCAATGTCTAAATTGAGCTGTTCTCAATGTTTTCAGTTATAAAGTACATTCATGAACATACATATAAATTTCCCAGTCTTGGCAAATATTTAGCTCTTACGTAAACTCAGTTCTTTTTTGTAGATGATGCAGACAGAGGTTGTACGTGTTACAAAGGCTGACCTCTGAGGCGTACCTGGTTCAGGCTGGCAGTGTTGAATAAATCCAAAAGTATTGCAGTCGCTGCCACTTTCATTTTAGAAAGCCTTTGGTGGCTGATAGTGGTAGTTCTGCCATTCTTTTTGCATAATGTCCTAACCTGTAGGGTACTGACCCCATCTGTCACTGCCAGCCCTTCAGGAGAAAGTCTGACTCTGGATTATACAGTAACCTGTGTGAGAGTTATTTTCTCATTCCTTTTCAGTGTGATCCTTTCTGTAGCCTAAAGTGCTTTAAGGCATTCAGCTGGAAGTGAACAAGCATGATTCAGGCTTTGAGTATTACCAGTTTTTTTAGTGTATCATCTAATGTAAGTGGCAAATGTCATTACAAATAGTGCCTCAGCCAAGTGCTTGTCTCCTCATCACTGGATAAAATCAGGCACTTCTCTACTATTTTCATTTGCCTCTCTGTTAACCTAGTCTCTAGTTCCACTGAGTTGTAGGTTCAGTGAAGAAGTATGGAAGGGCATTTCTCACACTGACAGCTGTTTCCTAAGCACCAGACTGAGTCGTGCAGGCATAAGGTGCCCCCTCTTTGCCCTCTGAGCTGTTGTACTCAGAAAGGATGAAGGAAGAGCACTTCTTGAAAGAGCAGGGAGCTTTGGTGCCCTGGGTCCCAGAGATGCAGTGTGCATGCTTCACATTGGCACAGGGAACAAGCTCGGAGTCCAAATGCCTTATAACTGTTTAGTTTTTTTTTAATGTGGGCTAATCCTAGGCAGCTGTATGTTATATGTTAATGTCATAGAAATGTAGTCTTTTAGTTCCTTTTTGCTAAATCAGCTTGGTCAGGCCAGCTATATGGCATTTTTGGGGCTTTTTTTTTTTGGTATTGTGGTATATAAATTGTGTCCGAAATATATAGTCTGAACATGCATTCTGACACTCTCAGCCAAGTTGATTCAAGTTGTTCTGTTCTTTAAATATCATGGAAATTTTAGTATACATGCATATTTGCTAACACCTATTAACTTCATAAAACAGGAATTTGATAAAGCCAACACGCAGAGAGTGCATCAGTTATTTTGGGAGATTGATGAAATGCTGTTTGAAGGAAAAGTGACCTCCCAAACAGAGAACCTGCAGGCAGAATGTGCGGACTGGGTTGAGCAATTTCCTCATATAAGGTAAGGAAATACTTGCTAGTACTAGTTTTAATCAGTTACCATTCTAATTTGAATTTTTGGGGTACCCTCTTAAGGTTTGGGCATCAGCAACACTTGTGCATTCAGATCTGTATCTCTGGGACTGAGCTGTGCATAGGTGCTCAGTAAATCTGGGCAGTAGTGCTTTAGCAACTGATGCCCTTTATTTTGCTTAGTAAAATGATTGCAGGCAAAGGTGTTCAGAAATTATTTTATTGCATAATTTCGTGTATATTTATTAGAGTTGCTTTCACCTTTTCTTTGTTCCTCTCTACATTATGCGTGTTGGGGTTTGCACATTTTCTGAACTTTAACTGTAGCCTTAACATTCCATGTAAACATTTTTGATTAGCACTTTTCACTTACACTGATGGTTACTTGAGTTGGTAAAGTGATGTCACAGCAGGCGTTATTTGTCTTCTTAATCCATTTTTAAATGTATCTTACAGAGTTTTTTGATAAGAAAGGAAGTGTGTTTACTTTTGTCTGCCTTTAGAACAATCTAACAAGTTTTACTATTTGCTCTTAAAATTTATGAACTAGAATCTCATTCTTATGTAAATCAGCTTAACTGTAATGACTTAAATACTAGGTGATGTTAAGGTAGTACACAAGGCTCTGGTGCCTCCATGAGTTGCTTTTCAAAGCAGATGTAAGGTGTGCTTTTGCATTGCCTACCATTTGCAGGTGTTTGTATTCTGGATTTTTGCATATGGCTTAGGTTTTCATCTAAGATACTGCTTGTTCTCTCCTTTTTATTCAGGGTTCTAGGAAAGCAGCTCCTAGTGCCAAAGGATGAAGGCTTTCAGCATTTTGAAAGCAGAAATGATGCCCATGTAGATACTAAATGTGTGCCTGGCCTCCTTGAATGTACTGGTAATACAAAAGAGTATGTTAATTTTTTTAAGTTTTCTTTTTGGTCTTCCCTCTTCAGAAACACGTACAAATATTACTTTTGTATTACTGAAATGTGTCAGTATAATTAAATATGCACTTTCTCTTTTCTTTGACTGTTTAATTCTCATTGTCTTGATGGTTTTTTCAGGCTCTGCATCTCAGGCTCTAAACTGGTCCCAACAGCATCTCCAATACATAAATCATTGGATTCACGTTCCACTAGGAATTCTGCTTCAGACTCAGCCACGTATTCCTTCCTGGAAGAAGAAATTTATGATGAGGATGGAAAAATAGAGGAATATCTTGCCTTTGACAACAAGGAACTGTAAATGACAGATACATGTATTTTTTAAGAATGTAATGAAGAATTATCAGTGAACTGAGTCAGGGTTTATAAACTTCCTTTCTCTTCTGTAAGATACAGTTCCTTCTGTCCCTGTGTTTGGTAGCACAGTGGTCAGAACACTCACTGGGCATGAATGTTCCAGCGGCTAGGCTACTGGGTGGATGAAAGATCATAATGTGCTGTTTCCTAAAAGGCCTCTCTATAAGGGGAAAACTTCGGTAGGACTAGTTGGGCACAAAGCACAGCTTTTTGTGCTGAGGCCTTAGGCACACTCAGAACAAAGACATGGTTATTCTGAAAACCCGAGGAAGCAGACAGAGACCCTTTCAGTGCTCTTTTGCAAAGAGAAGGCTGGGGTTGCTGCCTTTTTGGGAAGCATTTAGGTTTAAGCATACTCTCATTAGTCTTCTCTCTTTGTTTTGCTGAGTAAGCAAACTTAATTTGGGAGGGAGACTTGTGTGAAAGGCTGTTTCTCTCTTCTCTCTCCTTCATATGCTTCTTGTTTCCTTCAATTCTGAAAAACCTTGTTTTCCATAACTAAAACATTAGGTTTTAGTTTAGTCCTGACAGGTTTAGTTTAGTTGTGACAGGAGAACAGCTTGGTCATTTTGTCAGTTGGAACCACTCAGCCACATCTCACTTAGAGTTAAGAATTATGCAGTTTGGTTTGAGGAAGAAGTGAAGAAGTGACAGAGAGGAGAAAGGGAGTAGAAGCTGGTAGGAATTTGGAATCATCTTTGTGATCACAAAAAAAAAAAAAAAAAAAAAAAATTCNGCATTCCTTAGAAAAAGATAAGATGGCATTAAAAAAAGAAAAAAGTTAAAACTTTCTTCTCGAGAGGATGTATTAGAAGACCAAGTTAGGATATGTTGCTAAAACATGCTTCCCTAGATAGAGAGGAAACAAAAAAAATTAAAAAGCATAACTGCCCTAACTGTAGTGGAGAGGAAGAATGTATGTGTAAGGCTATGGGCTCTACTATTCTTGTCAGGCTGCAGAAATCCTTTAAAGTTATTTCATCCTTGATCAATGGTGGAAACTTGCAGATGTGTGCAGGTACACAGGGTGTGCTAAGAAAGAAATTTTGTATGTGACAGTCCTCTTGACAATTACAACAGTTGTTACTTATGTTATTGTAAAAAGCAGAGGATTTAGTCTCAAATATAAAACTTTTTCCTAGACCTGCAGATCTTTCTGTTGTAATGCCCTGTTGGGATTTTAAAATTTTTCAATGGCAAGCAAATGAAAGAGAAAATCATTATATATATCTGATAGGTTCTCCTCCCTTAGGTGAATTTGAGTTTGGGTTCTTTGGTAATTTCCACCTGACTGCCTTTTCTTCCATATGTATGTTTCTGTATTGAAGGAGAGGGGAAAAAGTCAAACCCCATGGGAATTCTTTTGAATTTGTTTCCTTTATTAGTGAGGATGAGATTTGGGAACAAAAGAAAATGCGTCTTTCTGAGAAGAGGTGTAAACGTGGCATTCCCCCTGTTTCTCCCAATGCCTGTATCAAAGATGCTGTGGCTTCTGAAGTATTTGATCATATCTGGAGCAATGTCATTGGAATATTGGAGGAACTGATTAAAAAAAATTGGGAAACTAGTATCCCAGGTATTTGATATTTTCATTTGAAAATATGGTATTTGTTGAATCTAATTCAGAAAAGTCTTCTTCTCCTATCCCCTTAAATTAAGCAAATTTTCCAAGCTTTAGTTAAGATAACCATTGCTGTACAGTGGTAACATATGTAATGCCTTGCCATCAGAATGTGTGCACACACATGCACCTAAAATGAAACTTTCTTTCAAATTTTCAGGGAGTTTTGTATGAGAGGTGTAGAATGAAAAATTCTGACTGAAATAGCTTCATTGCAAGCGAGCATGTTTAAAAAAAAAATTAATCACTGGCTTGAAGATGCAAATTGATGCTGTTAGCAGCGTATCACTGACAATGTGATCTGAATCTGGAACTTAGGAATCAAAGTCTCCTAGTCCTCATTGTTTAAGCTTTATTAATAAAAAGAACCCTTGGGCAGTCAGATTGTTGAAGTGAGATAGACAGTCTTGCCTATGTGCAGGACTTCATGAGTTTACCATAGGATGAAGAAAAGGCGATGCATGTAATTTTATTTTATGTTTTCATATTCTAGCAGACTGTAGCGAGGAAAACAAAAAGCTAGGAAAATTAACTAGAAGTGAAAACCTATTTAGTGTGTATGTGTTATCTTTGGAAGCTGAGGGAAATTTCAGTTCTTTTGATGTATTTTAGAGGGACAGAAGTAACCTGAAGGCGGGTTTTGGAAGTTACCTCAAATGTAAGGTACACTCAATCTCAAATACAAGAATACATCAAAGTGAGAAATGGCAAAATTTCTCTGAATGGTTGCAGCATCAGAACTTAACATTTCAGGTTTTAGTGTAATTTAAAAGTTCTTTTCATACCACAGGTGGATTGTTTAGTTCTCAGTATTAGAGTTTAGGGAGGATCATTTAGCAGTATTATGATATGTTTGCTCTTTTATCTTTTTGAAGGTCATAAGCTTATGACAAATAGCTAGGATTTCAACTAGGAAGGAAAAGAATGTGGGTTTATAATAGAAATGAGATGGTAGCTTATACCCGAAATGAAACAGTATATAGCTGCTGTCAGACAAGGATAATATCAATAGACTTTTTATTAATATATATTTTTAATTTCTTTTAATACTTTAAAAAAATGTCTAGGGATTTTTAGACAGCATTTCTAAAGTCTTAGGTGTATTTTCTTAAAGACCCACCTCAAAATCTACCTGTATAGGCCAGCTTGTATGTCAGTGTCAGAGAAAACATAGACAAATGGAAATGTTTTCAAAACCCCATAATTTATGTTAGATTTTTAAATATCATGTTAACTTAAATCTATATGAAAGTCTTTATTTACTGTGTAGTATAATATTGTTTGAATCCCAAAAAATGGGTGCTGGTAAACATAGAAAATACTTCTTATTCTCTCTACTTTTTTTGCTGTTGTGCAGAGTGTGACAAACAAATAGAAAAACTAAAAACTGTTACAGCAAAACTGCCACATTTGCCAGTCATTCGTATTACAACAGATGCTGGGAGCATTCCTCTTTCCAGAGGCTCTGAAGCACGAAGTGTATCTTTTGGGGCTCATTCTGTTTCATCACAGGTAAAAATAAAACAAACCTTTCTGTCAAATGCTGTTCTTTTTTCTTCAAACCTTGAACAGTCTTGGAACTTGAAAAGGCTCCTTTTCTTTATTTCCTCTTTTTTTCTTTATACGAATTAGGTGTACCTAAAGTCATCTGATTTAAAATGAGGTTTAATTAAATGTTCCTTTTTTTTTATTGTCACTTGTTTTTCTTTGGTGGTCCTTAAAGATACAATTTATCACTCAGGTATTGCTGCCATTGCTTTGCAAAGTCTTGTTAAATTCTGTTCTGTCCTTAAAAACTAATTTTGCTTTTATTGTGGTCCAGTCATTTCTTCATGGTTGAATTAAGAAGACAAACTGGGATGTGAAGTTGCAACTTGAAGTGCTTTACTCAGAACCCTGCGAGTTTCAGACTCTCCCATTCCTTTTCTTTTCCTTTGCCTCTTGTAAAAGGGGATTCTGCAGTACATCCACCAGCACATTGGCACTACGCATTAGCTGTCTTTGTGGAAGCTCATGCTTATATTGATAAAATGTCCTATTTTGTCCTGCTTGCTGTCTCCTCCCTCTGACTCCTGATTCCTGTTTTGCACATTTGATTCCTTTTTCAGCCACTGCTTCTGTTTGGGTTTTTTTCTCCTGTCTCTTTCTATTGAGAACAAGCGACTTCATTCTCTTCCATTGGCTCTTTTTCCATGCTTGCTAAACAGTGAGATAAGGAACACAGAAAAGATAGCACAGCAGTCTTGGTTCTCCCCATTGGTGCGCTTTGTTCTGTAGCGGTCTCAGCAGCCAGAAGTAGTAAAATGTTTCGATAAATCATGCCCCTGTGCTGAGGGAAAATGGAAAGTTTGAAGAATCAAACTCTGGCTTCAACTGAAACTTATATTGTAAATCGAGTTGCAATTCAGTAACTAAATTACACAAGATGTGTTTATAAAACCTGTTTAAAATAAGCAAAAGAGAAGAGGATAGTTGCCCCATCTACTCCTGAGAATTGTACTGAACCATCTTAAAAGGAACTTTTCTAAAAAACAAGTAAAATACCTCTTAACTATGTGCTTTTTGAGGTTTTCCTTCTAAAAAAAGTAAAGTTTAACACATAGTTGTTGCTTTTAATAGGGTCACCGTTTCTCCAGCAATGTCTGTAGTGATTTGGATGGTGTGATGACAATTCAAGCAAAACCACTCCAACAGAGGCATGCTGCCACAACAGAAAAAATACAGTAGGTGTTGATAATGACATTTTAAAAATGTGACATAATTCACATTATGTAAAAACTGTTTTGCAATTAGGAAGAGAAAATAAAAAGGCAGTGATCTTGTTCATGTGGATCACTGATATGATAGTGATTTGCAAAGGGTGAAATGATGTACTGTTAAATCCTTGTTTTTCTTGATCCTAATTACTTATTTCTTTCTCTTTCCCTAGGAATGAGCAAGAAGACAAACAGCATAGCATTACTTCCAGTGCTCCAAATTCAGCATATGCTAGGCTGGGAAGAATTTCTGATAACAGTGTTCTCTCATCGTCTCCAGCACTGCTGGCATCTTCTAGGAAACTACCAAGGTTACCTTCTCTCACCTCTGACCAGCCCTGCTCAGAAGTTCCTAATGTGTACAATGATGAAATCCGTAAAGGGACGAAATTGTGAGTTTTTAATTTTATTCTTTTCTTTTCTCAAACTTTACTGAAATTTCACCACTGAAGGATTTTGCAAAATACTTGAGAACTAACCCACTATTTATTACTAACTGTAGAATTTAGAGGGAAGAAGAAAGCAAGCAGAGCCATGATTTTTTTGAGGAAAGGCATCTGTTTTATTTTTTTATTGCTGTATTAGGTGCTGTTACTTTCTGTAGCTGAGCTTTATAAAGAAATGTACTACTTAATAATTTCATATTACTTCAATGAAGAAGTCTGTAATGTGAATTCTCCTAAAAGAGGAACCCTTAAAATTCTGTAGGGTTGGAAGCTGGGATCGTTTATCTTCTGCTCGTGCACCTGCAACCCGGAACAAGTTACCACCCATAAACTCTGAGGCTGTTGAACAATATGTTTCAGTACCTGGAATGCAACACAGCTCTGTAAGTTGTGTTCATTTTTTTACTGGTAAAGAACTTCAAGCTATTTAGAAATAAATTATTCTGTGCCACTGGTTGATACGAGTAATTTTACAGTTTGTGTTGGCTTGTATTCAATACATAGATTTAACGTGCTAATGTGTGTTACATTGGGGTACAGTTACAATGCAAGAGAAGGCAGTGTAAAACCTCAGGTCACAGACAGATCATAGTGGAAAGACTTCTCTGACAACAGAAAAATCAGATTAAAAAAAAAAAATAAAAAGAGCCAACCAACAAGATAGTAACCTTGCACTTCTATGCATCTGGATTTAAATAACTCTTCAGTGTTTTACTCTCTACGGTTAAAAGAATTAGAAAATTACGCTAATTGAAGTAGTAAAGGATACCAACTGAAAAAAACACATCTTATATTGGCCTATTTTTGAAAGTTGGGGAAGTAATGAATCACCAGAATGGAAGTAAATTGGCATGTTGATATGTCAACGTGCCAACATAGAAACAAATCTCACATCTGTTTAAAAAACAGGCAGACCCTTAAATTGGTGCTTTTGGTTATTGAAAATGTAGTTTTCTTATCTTCTTGTGAACTTTTGTATGTCAACAGAAAAAAGTATTCTAATTTACTCAATTTCTGCATTCTCTTAATGTTCTTTTTAATTCTTTCAGCATCAAGAACGATACACTCATAGCAGAGTGTCCAGTGCAGTGGCTGGCAGGACAGAGCAACATCCACTCAGAGAAAGAACTGTTACTGTTGATAATTTTTCAAGGCCCAACACAACTCATACATTCAGGGTATGTTACAGTGTAAGTGGAGACATGGAAAAGGGAAGAGGTTTTCATTCGTGCCTGCTGTTGGTCTACAGAAGGTCTCATTTCTGGGTCTCTCCTGATTTCTGATGTACAGAGATTCCTGCTGCCTACAGAGAGGAGGTTGTTAAAAGTCTTGGGGAGGGTGTGGGACTTCCTGTATGAGGAAGATTTTTTTTTCAGGTCTATTGCATCAAAGTTTTCCTTTGAGGGTGTCTGTGTGCTAGAAGTGTGCAGTTTTAGTGCTTGTTGGAGCTTTGTACTTTGTTAGGATCCAGTCTGCTGGACTAGATCATAAAAACCATAATCAAACCATTTCAGTAGATAAGTATATCACACTAGCTAAGAGTATATATTTCCTTTTTACAGAGAGACACACCTCAGAAGAAGTTGCTGACTCCCACGGATTTTGCTAATCACAGAAGGACGGGTCAAGGATTTTTGATAACAGGTAGGCAAAGTACGAATCACTTTGAAGGTAAAAGGCCAACAAAACCTATTAAGCCATCATATCATCAAAAAGTGTAGTGCTTAGGGAGAGCCATCTCAGCATAAAAGAAGAACAGGTTTTTCCTGGCAGGGTCTTTTGAGTTTGGTTTTGAAGTTTCTTCTCACTTGTTCTGAGGTTGTCCTAACTCTTGTGGGTAGGAATCCTGTGAAGCTTCTTTTTCTTGTTATGACATGGGAGAAAAAGAATTTCATCTCATCTCATCTCATCTCATCTCATCTCATCTCATCTCATCTCAATCTCATCTCTTTTTTTTTCAGTATTTTGACGTATTTACAACTATAGCAAGAGTATGTGGTGTACAGGCTAGATATTTTTGCAGTTGCTAGAGCGGTAACACAATTGCATGCTTGTGAACTGCTCATAACAAATTTTATTTTAGCTCTGAAATTAATAAACTTTTTGTGTGAAGAAAAAGTAGATTTAAAAGTGTGCATTTTTCACAAAAATATAAAGCTCTCATAAAAAAAAATCAGTATTGATTTGCAGCTGTGTCTTGAATTTGCAAAAAAGAGAGCAACCCCATGTGGCTCATTTTGTTCCATTTTTACAATAAAGCTGACTAGCTAGTTCCTGATGTATTTGAATCCTTATATATAACCTTTACTTGTTTGAAAGTTCCTTGAGTTTAAATAATTATATAATTGACATAAGTATATATACAGGTGATGTAAGAATAAGGGCAGGTTAGCAAATACTGATCTGAGCACATTGGTGGAAGTAACTCATACATGATCTTGGAGTGTCTTTCGGAAACTACAACAGTTAACGATGTTTATATTTTCCAGGTTCACAGAATTACTCCAGATCCTTTCAGAGAAATCCTCCAGCCCCAAGGAAGAGATTTCAGATTGCTTCTTAACCTGTTTTAGGAAGAAATAGAAACCCTCTGCACTGAATGAAAGACTGATGCACTAAATTTGCCACTTAGTATCTTGTGTAACAAAGAAGCTGTGCATTATGCCGCTGTCTGCTGGGCCTTTTAATCCTCAGGATGCCTGCATTGCCTTCTTTTAAAATTATTTGTCCAGAGGTTAGATTAAAAATTGGAGCAAAATGAAATAAATGGTTGAGGTATCTGCTCTGTTTGCAGTATCAAGAGACTGTGGCTGCACTTTCTTCTCAGGCATTCCTCCTTTTTCTGCCTTTCCAAGGGAATTATTTTTCTATCTATCAAATAAGATATGTTTAGAACATAAAGTGCTGTTTCCACTTTTTGTTTCCGTAAAGATGTTCTAGTCTATGTAAATATCAGTCATATATAAAATTTTTACTTTTAAACAGGAGTTTGCAGTACTTCCCCTTTAACTGCTGTTTTAACATTTCATTTAACATTTTTCAGTCTGCTTATTATTATAATAATATTTGATCTGTTACAAATACTGTCTTTGTACCTAATCTTTCTTCCTCCTTTAATTCTTTTTAAATCTCATTCATTGCTTTTACTTACGCTGTTCTAATCATCAGTAACTATGGGAACAGCTGGGATAAACTTTTACAGCAAGTAATGTTTTCACTGCCAAGCAAACAGGTTTATAGATGCTGAGCAGTTGAACCAGCAAGCTGACAAGTCTGTAAGACCACTCCCACTTTTTGAGATTTCTTGTACAAATGAAGAGAAGAGCAGAACAATAGGCATCTGCTTCTGCGGCTTAAAAGGAAAGATTTTCTAATTACTAGAGCAGCAATGGATCACTCTCAGGTGGCAAGAGAGAGGAAAGATGGATGTTTGCTGTCTACCAGAAGTATTTTAACACTTCTCCCTTTTGGTCTGTTTTTGGGCACTGGACAGAATCACTGGTCATGTTATATCATAATCACTATAGACTCCTTCCAAGTTGGAAGGGACCTCAAGGATCATCTGGTCCCTGTTGGCAAAAGCATAGTCTGGATGAGATGGCCTATCACCCTGTCCAGCTGAAAATCTTAAGTGTCCAATGTTGGGGAATCCACCACTTCCCCCATAATAGAGAGATTATTCCAATGGCTAATTATTCTCATTGTAAGAAGTTTTCCTCTTGTGTCTGGTTGGAATCTTCCCAGGCATAACTTGCACACATCACTCCTCACTTTTCTATAAGACTCCTTATGAAAAGGGAATCTCCATCTTCTTAGCAGCCACCCTTTAAATACAGAAACATGGTGATAAGGTATGCTTAAGCTTCTTTTCTCCAAGCTGGGCAAATCCAATTTTCTCAGCCTTTCCTCATGTGACAGGCTACCCAGTTCTTTGGTCATCCTTGTTGCCCTTTACTGCACCTTCTCCACCCTGTCCACATCTTTCTTGTATAGCAGGGACCAAAACTGAACACAGCATTCCAGGTGTGGCCTGACCAGAACTGAGTAGAGTGGGATAGTGACTTTATCTCTCCTCTCATCTTGATATGGTGCAGCCAAGTCTCATTTTGGCTTTCTTTGCTGCAGCAACAAACTGTTCACTCACACTGAGCTGCTTGCCCACCAGGACCCCCAGGTCCCTTTCCATAGAGCTGTTCTCCAGCTGTTCTCCAGGGTGTCTGACTGCTGGCGAAGGCTAACCCACCACACCTTCTAACAGGCTGTACATTTCTGACTGTGTTATGTGCAGGCACAGCAAATGTGGACAAAGAACCTCGTAGAGAAAATCAGATAGGTAGATCCCCAGCCTGTGCTGCTCTCCTGGATTATGTTTTTCCATGTGCAAGACCTTACACTTGTCCTTATTGAACTGCATAAGGTTCTTGTCAGCCTAATTTTTCAGCCTGTCCAGGTGTTCCTGCAGGGTGTCTCTCCCTTCCAAAGTGTCCTCTGCCCCACTCAGTTTGTTATCACTGACAAACTCCATCGGGGTACCCTTGATCCCATAATCCAAACCTCTGATGAAGACACTGAACAGCGTTGGGCCCAGTATCGTTCCCTGGGGGACTCCACTTGTGACAGTTGCCGGTGTGAAAGGGAGCAATTTACCACCACCCTCCAGGTGTGGCCAGTCAGGCGATTGCCCACCCACCGCATGGATCACACATCCACACCATCCGTACACATTTCTGTAGGAGGAGGTCGTGGGAAACCATATCAAAAGCCTTGGAGATATCGAGGTAGACAATGTTCACTGCTTGCCCCACATCAACCAAGCAGATTCCTTTGTCATAAGAGGCAGTCAGGTTTGTCAAGCACAGTTTGTCCTTGGTCAGTCTGTCCTAGCTTTTCCTAAACATGGGCTTCATTTGACTTCTAACAGCCCTCAGGCAAATTTGTTCCATAGGTTTCCCAGGGACTGAAGTAAGACTGATGGGCCTAAAATTTTCTGGATCCTCTCTTAAGTCCTTGTAGATAAGAGTGACATTAACCTTCTTTCAGTCTTCTCGGATGTCCCCTAAATTCCACAACTCGAAGATTATGGAGAGTGGCCTCGCAGCTATCCATATGCAAGGCCAGCTGTCCTTGGTTGGATACTGCCAGAGTCCATCCCAAGGCCTGGTGCTGGTGAAAGGACATGGATGAAGAAAGTGTTGGGTACCTCTGCCTTTTCAGCCTTGTTGGTGACTAATTCATCTCTTCTGTTAAACAGCAGGCAAATACTTTCCTTCTGTCTCTGCTTGTTTACATACCTGTCCTGGTTTCAGCTGGCATAGACTTTATTTTCATCCTAGTAGCTGGCACAGTGCTGAGGTTTAAATTGGTATGGGAATAATGTTGATTACACCCTAATGTTTTAGTTCTTGATGAGTTGTGGTTGCCCTACATCAAAGACTTTCCAGTGTCCCATACTCTGCTAGTGAGAAGGTCCACAAGAAGCTGTGACAGAGCATGGCCAGGACAGCTGACCCCAACTGGTCAAAGGGATATTCCATACCACAGAAGGCCCTGCTCAGTATATGAGCTGGGAGGGGCCTATTGCTGCTCAGGGGTGGATTTGGGTCAGTGGGTGGTAAGCAATTGTTTTGTGCAATTGCTTGTGTTTCTTGGGTTTTATTCCTCTCTCTTCTTTTCCTATTTTCATTTTGCTTTACTATATTTCAGTCATTAAACTTTTTTTTGTTTCAACGCGTGGGTTTTATCTTAGTTCTGGTACTCCTCTCCGTCCCACCAGGTTGGGGTCTATGCATGGTACTTTGTCGTGGTCTGGGGCTAAACCATCATAGTACCTGAAGAACCCTTTCTTGTAGTTTTTGATATCTGACCAATTTCTATTTAAGCTGAGCTTTTACTTTTCTAACTGCTTCTCTTCATACCCTCTCAATGCCCTTGTGCTTACGTGGACGTAATCCTGAAGCTCAGAAGAAGGTTCACAGAGAACTGGACGAGGTGTTTGGTAAGTTTTCCATTGCTTTATCAAGATTGAAGAAATGGAGATAGGAATGTGCCATGTGGCCATTCTAGAGTTTTAAGTGGCTAGAGGTGGTTGGGATGGGTGCTGGAATGTCTGCAGGACAGAGTACTGAGAAGATTTCCCAAGTAAAAGGTAGGGTTTTTCTCTTTTTTTCCTATGGTGAAGCAGTTACAGACAGCTGCTTATTTGCTGTTGTTTTCTGCCTTTCCCTTTCCTCCTCAGAAAGATATCAAGTATTGAATGGCACAAATATTCTTGTTATAATTAATGCCCTACTGAGATTTTCTCTGACCTGGAGAAGTTTAGTCCTGAGCAATTCTTCCCTGAACATTGTAAGGAAAAGCACCTGTATGGTGTCCAACTATTTAATGTTGTTGATAGTTTGCATGCATCCATCACTTTGGAACTGACGTTTCTGGTTCCACTAGGGGGTGATGTGAAGGACATTTCACCCCTGTTTTCCCTTTCAGTCTTGTGATTGTTTCATGGTATGCTTTTCAGCTGAGTCTAGGTGTCATGGTGTCAGCAGCAGGGCTGCTGCTGTGGTGGCCTCTCTGAGAAAAGGCTAGAGAGGAGAACACAGTTCCTGCTGGCTCCACACTGGATCCACTGCAGGGCATAGCTGAGCAGTGGCACCTCTGTGAAAAAGTATTTACAAGTGTACAAAAAAATGCTAAACAGACAGTGGAGCGGGGCAGGGGGGGG
>VXAD01008716.1:327500-341184 GCA_013399195.1 Dicrurus megarhynchus
TGGGGAAGAGAGCGGAAACAGCAGTGCAAACACCAAGGTCAGTGAAGGAGAAGGAAACAGTGCTCCAGGCTCCAGAGCAGAGATTCCTCAGCAGCCTGTGGAGAAACCAGCAGCTGGAACAGGAGAAAAGTGTGAAGAGGGAGCACTAGAGAGGAATTTTTGTCTTTCTTTCTAACTTCCTCATTATCTGTTTTTAATTTTCTACAAATTAAATTGAATTTCCGAAGTTGAGTCTGTTTTGCCCATGATGGTAACCAATAAGCAACCTTCCAGTCTTTATTTTGACCCATAAGCTTTTGCATCCTGTTGAGGGAGGGGAGTGAATGGGTGGGTGTCTGACTGCTGGCGAAGGCTAACCCACCACACCTTCTAACAGGCTGTACATTTCTGACTGTGTTATGTGCAGGCACAGCAAATGTGGACAAAGAACCTTGTAGAGAAAATACTGATACCAAATCTTCCATGCTGCAGGAATGCAGGTAGCAGATTTGCAGCGCTGTGCTTCTGTGACCTACAAGTTTTCCCTGATCTTAACCTGCCCTGTTTATTCATTCTTCATGACCTCTGGCTCACTCATGTAGTGTGTTGCATGCTGCTAAATGCTCTCTTTAAACTTGCTGGAGTTTAGCAAGGAGGAGGCCGTGTAGAATCTAGCCAAATCACAGAGAAGTGGGTGGCATCTTCACTTGTGACCTTGGATGAGTTGTGATCATTCAGCTTGGGAGTGTGCATTTTCCTTGACACGCTGGTGAATAAATATAGGTGTGGTGCTTTGGTAGCTACTTTAGTGTTAATGTTTATCAGTTATGACAACGCTTTACGACAGTAGTCTCTGTTCTGGGGCACGAATGGTCGTTTCCGTTATTGTAAGACATGTTGTTATCCTGATAAGGAAGATTATGGTTTCTTAGAAGGCAGGCTTTTGTATTCCTTTGGGGATAATTAATTCATGCAAAATGTCTTGTAGTGAAGGATCCCAAATGATGGCTGTGGAACAAAGCAGTTGTTGCTGTATAGCGTGTTCAGTGGTTGCAGAAACCAAGCAAGGTATGCTTGATGGAGGTGGCATCAAAGCAATCGGTCTGTGAAAAACAGCTGTGGTCTCTGTCTCACAAATGCTGTTAATCTCCTTTACCTGTGTGAGAAAGAGTCCAAAGAAGGATTTTAAGCTGGAGTCTTCCTCAGGATTTGTTCTTGGAAGCCTAGATTTTGAGCATGAAGCTGTAGTAGCCTAGTTTGGGCATGAAATTTAGTATCAGGCCCTAAAGTTCCTCTCTGAGGACTGGGGAGATCTCTGAGCTCTCCAGCTGTCCAGGTGATGACATATTTTGAAATAGAGACATACTGTGTTATATTTTTTTTGTGTAGGTGAGGGTTGTTGTGGACTACAAATAGCCTGTTTTTTTCAGAGTAGCCTTCTGCATAAAGGTTAATCATATTGTGATGGTGCGTGTTTAGAAAGAGAGAAGTTCTTGCTAAGAAAAGCCTTTCTTAAGAACAAAACAGTTTTTCAGAATGAGTTGTGTACTTCTCTATTGTCCTTCTGTTGTATAAGATCCACTTTAGCCTTGCTTTGCTTTTTGTCTTTTTTTTCTTGCTCTAATTGATGATTTTATTAGTTTTCCTTATTGAAGAATCCAAGCTGCATTCTAGGGACCAGCAGAAGCCTGTCTTGTCATTGTGTGACTCGGCTGACAGAGCTGCCTAACATGTTGTGTGTCTTCTGTCAGCACAGGCAGATAGGCTTCCACTTAGGCAAGAGACTGAATAAAAGTGGGTTTTCACTGTTATGAGCATCTGTAAAAGCAAAGATTCACTAACCAGTGGAGTGCTCACAGAAATCCAATACTGAACAAATAGCTTGCTGGATGAAAAGGAAATGCTAATCACAATCTGGTAGAAAACTAATTTCCTAGAGAACATCCTCCAAAGTTTGTTATGATTCTAAGTCTCGGTGACATAACTAGGCCTCAAAGATGCTAGACCTCTCATTTCTTCTTTATGGGTATATATCTTTTATGTCTCACTGCAATGTTTCTGCTGCCTTTTATTAACATCATCACCATTGCCAGCTGCTGGCAGGATGTTGCAATGTTTGTTTTGCAGTGTTCCCTACTGCTTTCCCAATGGCTTTTCACCTTCTCCTTGGTGTTTCACAGGTGTTTTTGGTTTTTGGTGTTTGTTTTTTTTTCCTGTAGAAGGAGTAATCAGCAGTTAGAAGTCCAGATTTTTGACTCAGAATCACAAATAGTCACTTCATCTAATTATTGGTCCAATGAAGGCAACAAACTGCAAGACTTTTTGTAAATATGAGGGTATAATTTTTCAGCTGATCTCCATTTTAAAAAGACAAAAGATGAGTCTCTTCATCCTGCATGCTTGCTTCCTTCCTAGGATGTCACCTGAACAAAAGAGGGGACTGATGATTGTGTAACTTGCCTATGTGTTTGTAAGATTGGGTATATATCTGCTGCTTTCTGTCACAAACCATTACAAACAACAGCAAGAGTGGCAAAGTTCATTTCCGGTTGTTTACTGTGCAGAAAGATATAACAGTCAGCATTTATGATAAAGTCTCTGCTGGGAGATTGCAGGAACAAAGTGCCAAAATTTACCCCCCTTGATGCCAAGGGTTACAAAACCTTACTTCTGATGTTCTGAGCTTTCTGTTTGTGTTTTCTTATCTTAGTTGTTTTGTTTATGCTGTTTGTTGATTTACTAAAAATTGCTTGTGCAGTCAGTGCAGTCATTTTTGGTACAAAGCAAACAGGACAAATATGACTATGGCCATAAATACCATTTGTGCTTTATTCAGGGGGTGAAGTTTCATGAATTGGCTGTGAACCATGCTGCCTTTACCAAGATTCTGTTTGACCAAAAGGTTTCTGAGCACCCGCTTAGAGAAACAGATGCTCAGTAGCCCTGCAGCAGTGAGAAGAGACCCTGGATCCTCCCGAGGCAGGAGGGAAGCAGTGTTTATGGTGGGTTTGGTACTGTGTCTACCCACGCACTGTACAAGTTGGGGCACAGGTGCTGGTGCTGTCAGTTGTGTTACTGGCACCCTTCAGCCTGTGCCTGAGCATTCAACAGTGAGATCAGTAAAGGCCATTTGAGCTGAGAAGTTAGTGCTTTGTAGTGCTGTTGTTGATCAGGGGTCTGTATGGCCTCTGGTTTTTGTAACCCCTTGAAGCCATCAACCCAGCTGAAGAAAGGTATTCTTTATCTGGCCCTTCAGTTGTCATGTTGGACAACACTGGAGCAGTTCTGTGTGGCAAAACGGTGTTGAGCACCTGAAAACAGATTGAGAAAGATGATATTGAGAAAACCCATCTATCCCAAATCAGCAAAAATGTGTTTTTTCTCTTGATGGTACTTTGTCTTTTCCTTCTGAGGTGTGCAAAGAAGGTTCTCACTCCTCATGTGGCTCGAGCCGAGTGAGGGCAGGAAAGTAGCACTGTTCTCTCTGGCTGGCTGCCTTTAGGATATACTAGCAGGCAGGCAGCCTCTCCATATGAGTGTTTTTTGACTCTGCGTATTTTCTTGGCAAGAAGCTCCGCCAGTGTCCTGTGTGGCAGCTCCGCCTCCTGCTCCTTCTGGCCAACTTTTCCGCGCACTTGGCTTACTGCAACTGCAGTGCCGGGTACAGGCAGCGTCAGTTCCGCAGCAGGGATTAAGGCTCGGAGCAGGAGGTTGAGAGGCAATGATGGAGGTCATGGAAATATTCTCAGGGAGACCCCAGCTGCTGCCCTGGGGAGCTGGGGTCATTGCTCTGCTGTTGACAATTGTGACTGTGTTCTCCCTGCCCTCCCTGATGGAATACTGGAGGCGATGGCGGATGATGAACCCGATCCCGGGTGTCAGCCCCTGCTATCCTGTACTGGGAAATGCCCTGCTCTTAGACGGGACAGGAGAAGGTAATGCCAGCTTACGCTGTAGCCCACCTGTGAGGTCCCTGCACTGCCTGGGGTTTGCTGCAGGAGCCAGTGGTGGTGAGGTGCTTGTTTGGCTGAGCTGTGGCTGGCTGGGGAACGGGAGTGGGGTGTCAGAGGACATGCTGTTGCCTTTAGGTCTCTCTGGACCTGTGGGCAATCCGCAGAGGGGAGCAGCGTGAGGAGTGGGCAGTGAAGAGGAAAGGAGAGGAACTGCATAAATGTGGCATTATTATTAGTCTCAAGGATTAACTAGGGGTTAAATCTGACAGCAGCTGCTGCTGGGCTCAGACCATTAAGTTGTTGGTAGGGTGGAGCATGAATGCTGTGGAATGTGTTTTTGTGAGAGGGAGGCATGCTGGGGGCTCTTGCAGGAAGTGCTGTTTCACAAAGCTAAACACTGTGTCCTCATGACTCTTTGCTATGATCCAAACAAACTTGAAACAATTATCTTCCCCCAATCGAGCATGTGCAAGGGACTTCAGCATGCCAAGTTGCTTTTACTCAGACTCTCTTTCCAAATCATCTGTGACTTAGATTTATGTGTTAGATGCAAAAGAACTTGCTGCGTATTTACAGTACAACCCTCAAAGGCAAATCTTTTTGTTCTGGTACTGATTAATGGGACCTTCTTTTTGCCGGGTTCTTGAGAAAGCACGAATGTGCTAAATGTTACCTTTCCATTTGGTACTCATTTTTTAACAGGAACATATTTCTTAAGGAGTTTGTGGTATGAAAGCGTTTCTGGGTCTGCTGTCAGTGGCCCCCACTCTTCTGTGTGTGTTTGTGATGCCTGTGTATGCCAGTTCTGCTCTGTGCACATGTGTTGCTGGCTGCTGGCTGTGCTGCCATGTATGCTGCCAGAAAAGAGACTAATGGGCCACAGGAGCATGGTGGAGTCAAGTGTGAGTACAGCACTGGAACGCAAATTGCCCAGTGCTGACCCGTGCTGAGACGCAGTGCCTCTGTTCCCAAGGCACACTGTCATATCTGTCCTCTGGATCCAATCCCATATCTAAGTATAAATATGAGAGATCTGTGGTGGATGTGAGGACAAGCAGCTTTCCACAAAGTTGACTTTGGGGAAGCAGTAGGAGGATCATAGGATGCTTATATGAGCTGGACTGAGAGATTAATCTTTTTTTTTTTTTTTTCTTTCTTATCCTCTTTTTTAAAAATCTTCTTAAAAAACCGAACCAAACCAGATCATTGCTTCTATCTCCGGAAAGCATGGAAACTCTGATGTTCTGTGTAGCCTCTAATCTCATTTGTTAGCAGGAGTCACATAGCTCCCATGCTTTAGTTAAGGAATCACAAAACTCCCATGTCCAGCCATCTTTGTTCTTGTTTATTTATGTAAAAATGAGTGAAGTTTGGGGTTTGTAATCTTTTTCATTAAAAATGTGACCAAAAAAAACTTTAAAGAAGGGTAAGGTTTTATAGCAGAAAGAAAAATAACTTTTCCCATGATGGGGATTTTTTTTGTTGGTGTTGGTAGACAATTGCTGGAAAATGTGCTATTTTAATCATGGCAATGTTAGGAAAAATATTTTAAAAATAGCAAAATACCTGACACTCTTAATCGTGTTGGATAAGGTGTCATTAGAACTTTTCCTAAGACCTGGGAAAACTGTATTTGGGCATCTATTAGGAAACTTTTTTTTTTCTTCTTTTTTTTTCTTTGATTTGGGGCCCTTTGAATTTTCAGCTCTGCAGAGGCTTGTAAAGGTGTCATTTGTTGTTTAAGCTTGTTTCTGAAAGGGCAAAGAAGTGTTTAATCCTTGAACATTCTGAGAGTGGCCCCCACCTCTAATATTGCAGAATGAACCTGAATGTGATGAGATAGTATCAAAGGGCTTTTTGAATCAAATCAAACACCATCTACTACTCTTCCCTTGCCAACAGATTCAGCTATCTCCCATGTTTTCTGTATAGCTAAACTGGCAAGACATGGACTGGATGAGTATATAATAATGTGGGAGGAGAACTCGCTGGTTTGCTGAGCTCACTGGTATGAAGTCCAACTGGCAGCTGGACAGCAGTGGGATCCATTGGGTTGATCTGTGGCAGAAATGATGCTGTGAGTCTGTCCCCTAAGAGATTAGGACACCTGAATTGTAAAATCCACATTTGCAAAATATGCTACTTGGTCATAGCAGCAGGTTAAAACTTCAACAAAATCAAAATTGCAAGGCATGTGGTGTAAAAGAGTTCATTTCAGAAGCCTTATTTTGTAAACCCTCCTTGTTGAAGCTCTACTCTGATTTTCTATTCCAGGTTTTTTTAAACAGCTTCAATTTTATGCTGACAAGTTCAGAAGTTGGCCATTGTTCAAACTTTGGATAGGACCATTGCCTGTCATGGTTTTGTATCACCCTGACAGTGTGGAGGTGAGTGTGCTGGTCTCCTGTCTATTCTACTGTCATGCAGAGAAGTGTCCAAGCTGTTAGTTTCTATTAATGTAATTTTTGTTAAAAAGGGCTTGGACTGATTTGCTTTGGGATTGTCCTCTGAGTTAGTGCTAAAGAAAGGCATAAAGTGAAGGAATATAAAAAGGCCAAGTCAGAGGGGATTGGGGGGAATACTGAAGATGACCAGCACCAAAGCCGCATCTCCTTTAGCTTTGTTTTCACATGTGTGAAAGCTTCTGCTCCCAAGATCAGACCAAACAAACAGCAGGGAAGATGGGACCACTGAAATAAGGATAGAACATCATGAAATTCAGGCTGCAGTGCTTGTGTCTGTTTGACAGACTTCTGCATTAGAACTTGGTAGGTCTGTTTTGATGCCATGAAATGTAGTTATTAGTTTTGCTGCTGACAGTGATTGTCCTTGCACTAGGAAGACGGTATTCTCTGTTGTAGTGTTTATTGAAGAAATAATGAAGAAACCTCTCTCCATCTAACATGTGATATTTTTTCCTCTCCTTTCATTTTTTCTGACAGGTTATTCTGAACAGTTCAAAACATATAGAAAAATCATACCTGTATGATTTCCTGCATCCATGGCTGGGCACTGGACTTCTGACAAGGTATAATGTACAATGAAACGCAGGTGCACTGCTGTCTTTTTGAAATTTTCAGGGAATATGATAGGAAGAGGTCTTGGTGGCAGGAATGCTTGAGTATTTCCGAACAAAGAGGTGGTGTGCATTGCTTATCTCAGCTGGTCATGCTGCAGGCCAGTAGGATGGGACTGAGGCTGGTGATGCTTTGGGGTAGGATCAGAGAATGCACCCTTTCCTTCATTGCATCCATGAAGTGGAGGGTCATGAGAAGTGAGCCTGAGTAAGAGCATAAGTCAGGAGTGGAGAGAGGGAGGAGCAGTGGTTTAAGGGTTTGGTGTCCTTCAGTCTTGGAAGGGTAAAGGAAGGATTGGTCTGGATGATGCAGATATTCAAGAGTCAGAGCAAGGTGAGTATGGAGTGGCATTGGTACCTTTGAGCCTCTTCTGAGTTTTTGCATAAAGGTCAAGGTCCCCATGTTAGTAGTGAAGCTTTGTTGCTTGTTTGGAGCCCTCAGAGGTGGATTCCTCATGCTTTATGATGGGACCATGGTATTGTAAAAGCCAGCTGTGATCATGTGGTGTGAGAAGTGCAAGTTCCTGTGAGAGGATGAGGCATGCGTTTTATCCTGAGTTTTGTTCACAGCCTTTAGGAAGGCAGTAAGTAATCAGTAGCAATGTGCAGAGGTGAGGACCATGGGCATCAGGCATAGTTTATCCTCACTGTTCATTCTTAGTGGTTGTTTTGTCTTCCATAGACTTACAGAGGTATTTTGGCTTCCTTGTGCTTCCAAAAATGTAATGGAGGAGAATGTTCCATTCTCTGCTGATTAGGGGCAGCAGTGGCAGACACCAAGCAGATAAGCTGGCCTGTGGAGTGCCTCAACAGCAAGTTAACAGGGGCAGTGGTGTGATGGTTTTACCATGTAAGCAGAAGTGCCAGCTGTGTGCCTGTGAGGCAAGTGATTTAGAAAAAGTGAACAAGGACCCCAAGGAAGCTGATGTCACTCACTGTGGCTCCATGCTTGTCATTGGCATGTGGGAAGTGATCACTTGTCTCCAGGGAAGTAGATTTTAGCCAGGCCTTGAGGCAGTCATTTTCACAATTTCGCTAGGCCCTAGTTCTCTGCAGGCCTCATTTCATGGTCAGCGGATGAAGACAAGCACAACTACTGATTCAGAGGGACGGTGGGGCGGGTTGAGGCCTTGATGCTGAATAGCTGTTTTGGCCTCTGGCTGGCTTCTGCTTGGTCCCTCTGAGCCTGTGCACTGACCAACAAGGTTGTATTGTCTGGAGGCTTGTTGAGACCAGCTGGAGAAATGGTGGCTTTGCTTCCAAGAGATCTGGAGCAAGAAATATTTACATTTGCCCCTTCGCTGGAGTGCTATGAACAGCTTGAAGAGACATCTACAGTGTGTCCACCTCTTCCAGGCTGCAGTATTTACTGTGTACTTCCTGTAATGATGAGGGTTTTATTTTTTAATCGGAGTTTTTTGGCCTTCCTTCTCCCCATTAATTTACAGCACTGGAGACAAGTGGCGGTCACGCAGGAAGATGATAACTCCCACATTCCACTTTGCAATCTTGAATGACTTTCTAGAGGTCATGAATGAACAAGGAAATATTTTGGTGAAGAAACTTGAGAAGCATGTTGACAAGGAACCATTTGATGTCTTTATGGACATCACTCTGTGTGCCCTTGATATCATCTGTGGTAAGTCCTGTTCAGCTATTGTGGTGGGACTGTGAATGATGCAGAAGATCATGAGTTCAGCTGTGCCAGTTTGTGTAAGATGATTGAAGAGGAATGTCCCTGCATATTTTCTAAATGTATTTCCATCCTTCCCAACCTTTTTCCCAGGGTTTATTAAGTGCAGGTGAGTTTGTGGGACTGGCAGGACAGAGGTAGCAGTCTGAAGTGAGGCTGTCTTGAGGAGCAGGATTCCTGGGTATAGAAATACAAAGAAAGTTCCTTCCCTGCAAAGGGATATGTGTATTCACTTGTTGAAGGGACGGTGTGATGGTAGGCAGAAGCTGGGAGTAGTAGTAGCTTACTGTGTATGCTGCATTTCACTTTGCACTTGTGAGATGTTGATGTTTTCCTCCTAGAAACAGCTATGGGCAGGAATGTGGGTGCCCAGAAGAATAAGGATTCTGACTATGTTTCTGCTATCTACAGGTAAAGGCACATTTTCCTTAGTTACTCTGTAGCTGAGCTGGAGTTGATGCTGCTGGTGTCAGGAGGGAAGGCCAGGGGATTGGAGAGAGAGGGATGTAAAGCACTGGAACAGACTAACCCTGAGTCACTAAATACCCTGGAGGTGTTTGAAAGACGTGTACCTGTAGCACTCAGGGTTCTGGTGTAGGAATGGACTGTGCTGGGTTAACACTAGGTTAACAGTTGGACTCAATGATCTGAAAGGTCTTTTCTAACCTAAATTGTATGGTCTCATTGCTAGCTTTTGATGGAGCTTGTTGAGACAGGTATGATACAAAACAGGAGTAGACCTGGAGGGTTTGATTATCCTCAGTTCCTTGGCCTTTTCCAAATTGTACCACAAGTGGGCTTGAAGTTGGTAATAATTACTCCTCTCCAGCTAAAGCATGTGCAAGAGCTGAATAGCAATGACAATTAGCCCTTCCAAATGTACTCCAGTTGGGTTTTAGCATACTTGAAGTCTCATATTGTTCATTTTAAATACATTTTGAATACTTTATGTGAGGTCTGGTATCTGGACATTCAACTAGGAATGCAATGCTCTTAGAAACTGTTTGAGTTCTTGGGGCAGATATTTTGGAAGCCTGCCATGAGTAGTCTTTACAACACGGCCAATGCTTTGCTGAAGTGGGGTGTGACTGGACTGGATCACTTAACAGTACTGTTTCAAGAGGATTCCAACTAAATGAGAATATGCTGTCCTTCTCAGAGATCAATGCTTAAAGATATAAAACATGGTGATGCTGGGACAAGTAACAGAAATTTTGAGATGGTATGAAATCAAGAAACAAGGGTGAATGGCCTTCCTTTTAAATAATAGGTTCAAACCTACACAATATGTTAAGTTCTACTTCATTAGGGTACACAGAAGTATTTTTTTTTCTTCTTGCTATAATTTGTGCTTGCATTTTATAAAATGTGCTATAATTTAGGTTTTTTTGTCAAGGAATGTTACATGGTATAATTGTTTTGCCTCTAGGATGAGTGATCTAATCCAACAGCGACAGAAGAGCCCTTGGTTTTGGCCTGATTTTTTGTATATATTGTTCAAAGAAGGAAGAGAGCACAAGAGGAACCTCAACATCCTTCACAAATTCACAGATACAGTATAGAGTCTTTTTTTTAAAAACAAATTTTATAGTGATAATTTTCATTGTTGGAGCAAAGTTTCCAAATGAGGGTGCGGGGTTCAGCCTCCTTATTATGCTATCTCGCTATTGGGATGCTGAGGAATTCCCTGAAAAGAAGACAAGACCTGACTTCCCTTTCAAGATTTCTGTTGAATTTAAACAAGGAACTAGACTACTCCAAAGGAGTGTTAGAACTTGCAGGTCCTTTGCAACTGAAACAAACAGGAGAAATTCATTGCACTCTTGTTCTGCCTCAAAAGTTCTGCATCTGGATCACCTGCAACAGCTCACTGCCAGGTTTGGAGCAGTAAGCATAGGGCTCTGCATGCTAGTGCCATTTAGTCCAGCCCTCAGAAACTGAAGCCTGTATTCATTTTCCCCTATTCAGAACAGAACTGCTGAGAGGAGCAAACACATGCAAGTCCCCACATGAGCAGTAAGGCACTTTGACACAAAAATCGTTAAGCATGCATCACTCACTTGGCATAATATGAAGTTTTCTCTCACCTTGTTAGACTGTGGAAGTAACAGCCTTTTCTCTCACCAAATAATTCCTATGTTATTCTCGCCAAAGTTTGCCCTCGCATATCTACCACTAGGATGTTATCAGAGAGGCTGCTTTCCCTATGCATGTACCCCATGATGTCATTGTATCAATGTCTATGACAAAGGAAAGAATCTCTGAACTTTGACTACATATTATCAGCTACATTGACTGTGTTGTTTTTAAGTACTTCATGTTTTGCTTCCTTTTACTGGAAGTTACTGCAGTGAGGCATGAGAGAGGCTCTTAAGAGGACCTAAGGTAACACTTGCACTCCTCCCATGCTGGGCTGGGGCACTGAATATAAGAAGCCAAATCTTAGAAGATGACAAAGGACAGTAAATAGTAATGTCACTTGGTGTAGGTGCCGACAGCAAGCACTGAAGTGAAGGATGGGTCAATACGTGACACGTATGCAAGTTCAGTGAGGAAAACAATGTGTATTTTTTTCTTCCATTTAGTGATTGCTCCGAACAGAATTGTGTACTCCACACCCTTTTAAAATATTTTGTTGTTTTTAAGAGCAATGCCAGTTTATTGAAGGGTTCTGTTTTGGTTTTGCAACAACAGTGGCAACAATAAGAAACTTATGTCTGTTACTGGGTCTGTACTTTGACCTAAAAAGGGAAATTCAGCTGTTTCTCTTATACTGGAGAAAATTTGGGAAGCTTTAGTGTAGTGGGTTCAGCAATACTATGTGTAGCCTTGATGCAGGGTTATGCGATGCCCTGTCTTCTCTTCAGTTTCCTGAGTTTTTCAGAGGTTGGAAGTGAGATCTG
Organism: Dicrurus megarhynchus; assembly: GCA_013399195.1. Lineage (NCBI taxonomy): Eukaryota > Metazoa > Chordata > Aves > Passeriformes > Dicruridae > Dicrurus > Dicrurus megarhynchus. The sequence goes on from VXAD01008716.1 coordinate 339,105, forward strand.
TCCTTGGTTATCAGACAGGATAGAGAAGATCTTATTGGTAATTAGCATGTTCACACTATGGTGATTTTTTTGATACGCTCTTGCCATTGTTGGCATTCATGATTGGTGTGTTTCAGATACTCTGGATATGTTTACACTTCTTGAGCCCCAAGTTGTTTATGTAGTTTGGCTATCTATTTTCTTGATCACACAAAGGCTGTTCAAGGTTTATTCTATTGCTTGGGGCAAGAGAGGTTGGTCATAATTCACTACTAATACAAAAAGTCAGTTAAATTTCATGACCTAATGCTGACAGCTTGTGCTAACTAGCTCATGTAGATTGCTACAGATGGATGTTGTTGTTTTGATAAGTTAGGACAAAACTGCATGAGGCAGATGGCATGCTTGTGCTGAATTCATCATATCTGATGTAATGGTTATATTCTCAGGTCATTGCAGAAAAAGCTGAAGAACTTAAAAGCACCAAGCAAAAGAAACATGATAATGACAGCAACTCTGAAGAAAGTGGTCCCAAAAAGAGAAAAGCGTTTCTGGACATGCTGCTGAATGCAACAGATGATGAAGGAAACAAATTGAGCTACAGAGACATTCGTGAGGAAGTGGATACTTTCATGTTTGAGGTAACCAAGGAACTCAATAGTTTATTGTTCCTTTTTTTTTTTTTTTTTTGTTTTGGATGTTTTTGTTTGTGGGGTTCTTTGTTCATGTTTTTTTTCCTCCAAACCCAAGATTCAGAATTTGCAGGTGGTGACTCTTGTCTTAGTTCAGGAGGTTACTTTTAGCATGATTTTATTTTAGCCCTGGAAGCCTAAGAGTAAATCTGAATGTTTCTATCCTGCAAATGTAGGATAGAAACACTGGTGTGCCCTGGAAAATGTTGGACAATGCATATGTGGTAGGCCCTGCCTATGTGAGCAGGCTCTACTCATGAAAGCAGGTGAGAAATAAAAGCTTAGTGGCTGACATGTACCGTGGGCTCTTGGCTTTTGTTGCAAACCTCATTAACACTGAAGAGTGCTCTAAGTAGTTTCAGTTTTTTGACTTGCATTTTGTCATGTTTCCTCACATTTTTCCCTTACTACATTTGCTGCACTCTTCTGGTTCTGTTGTCCACTGTGCATCAGTGCTTTGTCTTCTTGTAGAATCTTGTCATAGAATGGCTTGGGTTGGAAGGGACCTTAAAGATCATCTAGTTCCAACCCTCCTGCCAGGGGAAGGGATGTCATCAACTAGATTAGGTTGTCCAGGGCCCCATCCCACCTGGCCCTGGACACCTTGAGAGACAGGACATTCAAAATTTCTCTAGGCAACATGTTCCTCACTAATCTCTGAGTAAAGAATTTCTTCCTAACATCTAATCTAAATCTCTTCTCTTTTAGTTGAAAATCATTCCCTGTTGTTCTATCACTATCTGCCCATGTAAAATGTCCCACTCCCTCTTTTTTTTTATAAGTCCCCTCTAAGTACTGAAAGGCCACAATTAGGTCTTCCCGGAGCCTTCTTGTCTCCAGGCTGAACAACCAACTCTCTCAACCTGTCTTCATAGGAGATGTGTTCCATCCCTCTGATCATCTTTGAGGCTCTTTTTCTTGTCTGATTTCCTGTCTAATGAAGGATCTAAAGAAGATTTTTGAGTTTTCCACACACTTCCATTAGATGGACCTGAATTCTATCTCAGAAGAGCTTAATTCATAGAACTGTATTAAAGCCGTTGTAACCTAGAGAAACTCTCCTCTCATCTTGCCATTTCTGTACTACAGCTGCATCCTGAACTTCACAAGTGTGCTTTTTTAGTATCAAAATTCTTTTTTCATAAACTTTTCCCTTTTCTGTTTTCCCCTTTTTTTTGTGGTTTTTTTCCCCTTCTTTTGTTCCCCTTTCATCTCCTCTTTCCTTTCCCCTCCTTCCCACAGTGCTGGGACCTAGTAGTTGATTCCTTTCTCATAGAAAACCAAGTATTTTCTCCTATGGCTACTGTACTATGTCTCATTAGACCATTTTTAGATAGTTTTGTAAAGGTTACAAGTTGTGTCCATTGTATCTCTCCTGTGATAGCCACTGCCCCCCCCCCCCCCCCCCC
>VXAD01008716.1:341204-445487 GCA_013399195.1 Dicrurus megarhynchus
CCCCCCCCCCCCTTGATGTTGACTGGACAGTAACCAAAAAGATGAATGTGCATCTGATTCATTGTGTAGATACTGATAGTTCACGCAGCTCCTGAGAATCAGAAGAGAGGGATTTTGCTTAGGTTATTTCAATACTTTTCCCTTTTGGTCAGTTTTCAGCACAATCGTGGATCACCTTTTATCTTGATAGTGTGTTGAATAGAGTTATCCATTCTTGATTCTTGTTTTTCTCATGGTCATGGGACTAATAAGTCTCACTTTCCATGCTACCTGCACACCTAATTATTTACGAAGCCCGCTGGTGCATGGGAATAGAGTTCAAGTGAATGTCTTTGTAAATCTGGACCTGTAGGGCCATGATACAACAGCAGCTGCTATGAACTGGGTCCTGTACTTGCTTGGACATAATCCGGAAGTTCAGAAGAAGGTTCACAGGGAATTGGATGAGGTGTTTGGTAAGTTTCCATTCCCCCTTCACTGGGGTTCTGCTGCATTTGTGAGTGGGAATGTGTTAAAAGCGTAGAAGGAGAAGGGGATTTAAGAGCATGCCTTGTGGCCCTTCTGGAGCTTTCAGCAGCTAGAGGTGGTTGGGATGGGTGCGGGAAGGTCTGTAGGGGCATACAACCAACCTTACATCTTTGGGGCAAGATATGCATGTTCAATATATTTGTAGCATCTTCTTGTATGTAGTCTTGGTGCATGATGAGAGTTTCTGGGGGGATGCAGTATGAGTTTGCTTGGCCAAAGATGGGGAGTTTTGGTCTTGGTGTCTTGGTCATCCCTCTATTTGTTTTTGGGCAGACAACACTGAGCGTTCTGTGACAATGGATGATTTGAAGAATCTTCGATACCTTGAATGTGTTGTGAAAGAAGCTCTTCGTATCTTCCCTTCGGTTCCCATGTTTGCCCGTACCTTGAGAGAGGATTGCTGTATTCGTAAGTAGTGTTCTGTGTTTGCCATTTCCCCTCCTGTTAGCATTTCTGCAGTGGAGGTGTTTCCCAAGTAAAGGGCAGCATTGTTTTATTTTTTACTGTTCTGCTGTGTATAGGAAGTCACTTTTTTGCTGTTGTTTTGACTCTTCTTCTCCCTTTCTTTCTTCTCTTTAGAGGGATATCAGGTACCAAGAGGTGCAAATGTCCTTGTTCTAACTTATGCCCTGCATAGAAACCCTGAGATCTTCCCTGACCCGGAGGAGTTTAGGCCTGAGCGATTCTTCCCTGAAAATTGTAAGGGAAGGCACCCATACGCTTATGTGCCCTTCTCAGCTGGTCCCAGGAACTGCATTGGTACGTATCTGAAGAGGAAGCTCTTGTAACAGTTCTGTGTTAATTTCTGCTGGCCAAGCTGTTCCCAGCCTGGCTCACAGGTAAACGTGGTCCGTTGCCCGTATGAGCTAGCGACTGAAAGATGGTAACTGAAGTTGGTGTGCCTCAGTTTACCAGTGCAGCCCAACGCCTCCTCAACAGCAAGTAAGTGTGCTGTTAAAGCCAGTAGCGGAAGGCAAGGAGAAAGAGTTGGAAACTCTGTTAGCTGCAGTCCAAGTTTATTTCCCTCCTGCCCTGGGGGGGCAGAAGGTAGTTAGCTTGAAGGAAGGCTAAGCAGAGAGACCCCGGTTTGCTCTCTGGCAGTCAGTTTTAAGGGATTACATCATGAGGTAGAGATAACAGAATTAACCAATCATGAAAGGAAGATACATGATAGTAAAGCCAATAAAGACCTCTCAGGGGAGGAACAATATCAAACTAACAAATAACAAAACAACTGGAGGGCATTTCAAATCACGCTGGCCTGTTACAGGACTTGAAACTTCTGTGATAAGAAGGCCGACGTGGTGTGAGTGACATGCAAGGGGTGGGCTATACTGTAGCTTCTGCCTTAGGTCTGTCTTCGGAGGCAGAGTCCTGCGATGGGAAATCAGCCCATGTGTCCCACACAGGCTGCACAATAGCAACAGTTCTGCTCTTGGATGTGGTAACTGAGACAGCAACAAGTACTGTTTGTATAGTGTTCTTCCTCACTCTCCACCCCTGAATTCTGGGCACTGTGTGCCCTGCAAGCCTAGTATTTGAGCTGCCACATTTGATTCTTCTGAGGGATTTCCCTTCTTCCTAGGGACCAGTGTCTATCTTGCTGATGTTTCTTCCTCACTGCCTCTGTAGCCTTGCAGCATGTTATTGGGCTCCTGTGTTAGGACATGATTGCTTCCAAATTTCTCATCCTCAGTGTCAGCAACACAGAATAAGAGAAGACACATCTTGCACCTGTTTTGCTCTGTAAACACCTCATCTGTCTCTCTCATGATCTGAGCTGGATGTCCCAAGCATGCAATCTGCAACTGATGTATTCTTTCCCTATTTCTGACACTGTAGTTGGTTTGGTGTTTTCACTGTCATCCCAGAACTTGTTAGCACTTCAGATGTCACTGAGACACTTGGCATTTATGTGTGCTCCAAGTAGAGGCATTGTTTATATTGTAGAACATGTGAAAAGACTGTTCTGTACACTGATTTTTAGTGCAGATGGGGAACATCCAAAGGTTGTCAGGCCATTTACGAGAATGGGAATATTCCTTCTTTTGGTTTCTTTGGTTTTGTTTGTTTGGTTTGGTTTCTGGTTTTAGGGGATGGGATTGATTTGTTTTGATTTGTCTCGTTGGTGGTAGGTGCCCTTTTCCATAAGAGCAGTAGACTAGGTCTTTCCTTGTTCCAAAGAGAAATCTAATTTAATATACCATGTCTAGCTAGTTCCTGAGTATGCAAGATGATGTGCAGGAGAGGTGGTTCATTAATATCATTGCAGAAGTGCATTGTGTATACATGTGTACAGACTTCCCTCTGTGTATATGATACAGAGGGGAGAACATAAAAAGTTCTGAGCACTGCATTTTGTGCCGTCTCCATTTTTTAGTTTTTGTGAATGGCCTGGATTGTGGCACTAGGTTTGGTTTCCCTCACATTTCTCTGTTCTCATGTTTCCTCCTTCACCTATCTCTGAAGTGCAAATCGAACTTTGTCCTCTGTGCTACCAAATCATCAATCTGTGTGAGGCTTAATGACCATTGAAGGAAGGTCCCTCTGTCATTCCGTTGCAGTCGCATCTCCTTTGCTCCTCTCCACATGTATGGAACCATGAGATTTTTCTCTCCCTACAGTCCCTGTGCTGCATCTTCTGCTCTGGTGTGCCATCCATGCCCCCTGTGTAGTCCATCCAAGAGACATGACAAGGCTGTATTTTTCAGTAGTTCCATATAAAGTGTTGACACGTTGCTGTTTGAGTTCTGTGTACTATGGGAAAGAGGATGTACTGTGGATCCTTCCAAGAAGGCCAGAGTTTTCATGCAGAGAAAAGTTCTATTGTTAGTTGTATCCATATGAACTCGATTTTGGCCTAAAGCTAGTTCTGTTCTTAAGTCCTGTGAGTGTCTAAGTGTAGCAACTGTTGATGCAGCCTGACAATAACTATTTTTTTTTTTCTGCCCTGTAACTCATAGGTCAGCGCTTTGCACAAATGGAGGAGAAAACTATTCTAGCCCTCATCCTGAGGCGCTTTTCGGTGGAATCATGTCAAAAGCCGGAAGAGCTTGGTTTATCTGGAGAATTGATTCTTCGTCCAAATAATGGCGTCTGGATTAAACTGAAGCGGAGACCAAATGCTGGATCAGAATGAAAGGAATTTCAAAAGTTTACTTCCAAAAGCTTTCAATCTATTTAGGCTGAGACATGTTTTAAAATCAAATATTTTGACATCAGTCCAGCAGTTTGTTAACACTATTTGTTACTGTTTCATTAAAGAAGATGTAGTAAGAGTCCTAATTGCTCTGCTTTTATAGTGCTTGAGAACTTCATGTTAGTCTTTGAAAAGCAAGTCTTTAAACCTTAAATTTTAGTGCCTTATCTGCTCAGATAAAACTATTCTATTGCCACAGTGCCACAAAAACTAAAACTATGATAATACAACAGCAGTGCCTGTGGTGAAGTGATCAGCTTACATGCCATAGCATTTTCCAGGTAACAGGAAGTCTCAAGTAGTTTTAGGATTTTCAGGTTTCTTTGGTTCTGAAAGTGATGATTCTTCCCCTTGGCACATTATTTTTCCTTTTTTTGGTGATAACTGCCTCTGTAAAGACCAAGCAAAAATCTCTGATAATTTCACTCCTCCTTGGTAAGCATTTACAGTAGTTCTTAAGAAGGGAGAGCCTGAATTATTTTTTAGCAAACTGTACCAAAAGCATTAATCTGTATAACCATAGCAGGAACTAGACAGTGTGCAAATTACACACAGGATTTCATAATGACAGAAGCACTGTATTATTACATACTTTAAGAATAAACTTCTACTATGCCTCAATGACTGAAATTGTATCTGTTGAAATTGCATGCCTGTGTGCAGGTGAATTACTGATAGATAATTATTTCATAGCATCAGTTCCTCTATGGTGATCAATCGAATAGATTTTACTGTGCTAAAGCTGACACAATGCGTCAGTGTGCTCTTGCCTTCTATTGCGCTGAAGGCAACATACAGAGTTTTTTGATAATTGATGTTGAAGAGGAATTACAGTGATGGAATGAAGTGCCTATGAAAGTTTCTGGCTGATTGTACCGTCAGGGCAGGTCAAAATCTGCTACAGGCCATACATCTGGAGAATGGACTCTCCATGATTTTTGCAAGCTCTGAAGAAAAAGCTGGTGCTAAACCAAGCTGAGGTCCTCTAGCTGGTCTGGCCTTTACTTGTGCCCTATGCTTTGGGGCTCCTTTTGGCTGGTGTGTGTTGCTCCAGCATGATGCCTGGCGCTGTACAGAGAGGGGTGCCCACCAATAACCACACTCGTGTCTTTAGTTGTTCTTGCCACTTAGCGGTGAGGGGTTTTGGTGTGTTGTTGCCTTTAGGTTGTTCTTGGGCTGTGGGCAACCTGCAGAGGGGAACTGGATGAGAAACTGGAGGTCAGAGCTGATACGACTAATATGGACTGGTCTACTCTAATGTAAGAAAGGAGTAATCTGTCCTTACTGATTTTGTTGACATTTACCGATTCTTTGTTTTGTCTGTTTCCATGTGGCCTTTTAACAACACTTAGTCATTTAATACCTGGGATACTGCTGTGCTTTTCAGAATATCATAATAAAGAGAAAATAATTGCTATTTTTTCCAAGTAAATTAGAAGTTTACTTGGACCTGGCAAATTCTTTATATTTTGATAAGCCCAATTTCTACCATTTTCTGAGGATCTTCTAAAAAGAAAGTATTTAACTGATTAGTTTACATAAATGAAATCACAGACCTTGACAAATAGTCTATAATTGCTACCTTTATTTTACCATTAAGAAAAAAAAGTCTTTAACAATAGTAATACTTGCATTCTTCAGCCTTCTTTTTCAAAGATAGGTTTCATTGCTCTATAATAACAAGAATTTCAGTTTCCAGGGCTGAATGTAAACATTATCTTCTTTATAATGAGATAACTTTTGAGATCACCTTCATATGTTAATGCACATAATACAAATGACACATGTTTTCCAAAGAGACTCTAAGTTAAGAAATTATTTCATGCTTTTGGGTACTTGGCAGTGGGAACTTTCAAGGTAAACAAGATTTGCTTCCAGAATATGTTTTCCCAGGGGATTTGGCATGTAGTTGAAACCTGGAGAGGTACCTCATATCTTAAGCTATGTCCTTAAATTGAGGACTTTCAAGACAAATGAAAACTAATATTACTTCCTTTTCTTCTGTGGGATCTGTTTTGTGGAAACAGTTTGTAAAATAGACCAAATGAAAACAATTTTTTCCATAAGATAATATTTATGACTTCTATCTACACTGATCAATATTTTTTGCTGCGCTTTGCTTTTGTACCATGCTCTTCTCTCCTAATGTGTGTATATCTCATATAATTTCCTTATATTCTCCAAAATGAACAAGAAAATAATTCAGACAAAGACTGGATAAAACTATAATAAGAAACTCATTATGAAAAGTGCATGGGCTCAAATGCTGGCACAGGGTTGCTAATGTGAAAAGTCCCTATTTAGTGATGCACAAAGTATCTCTGCCAAGATGAGCACTGATGTAATCCGATAATCTTTGTGTTCCGAGCTGTTCTGAAATGGCAGTGATCTCTTATCTTCTGTTGTGAAAATTGGTTCTGAAGCAATCTGAGGCTGCTAAGGAAAAAAATAGTGAGGAAAACTACTGAACATACAGGGAACTTCATGCCTGCAGGGTAGATGTTAAATATCTAGCATTGTGTAGTGTGCTTTTATTAGGTTAAATCATGTGGTGTGTAATTGTTGGTAGTGGTGAGCAACAACCCTCTGGGTGTGGGGTTTTTTTGTTAGTTTTGTGTGGGTTTTTGTTCGTTTGTTTTGGTTTTTGTGTGTATATGAGGGGGTTTCCTGTAGGACCGAGGAATGCAGCGCAGCCTTGCCAGGTTTCCTGATAAAATAATGGGACAATAAAATATTGTGTAATAAAAACTGCATGTGCATAGTAGCTGATTGTGATTTTTTTCCTGCATTCTAGGTATCTGCTGATGGTATTAAGGTAGCAGCTGAACTCTAAACCAAAATATTACACCTTCTGTTAAGATCCCTTTTGTATGGTGTCAGAAAGGACACAGCATTCTACTGGGATAACAGAAAGGGAGTGTGTGAGTGCTTCTGGATCATGGTTTACAGCGGTTACGAGGTACACTGACAACAAACAATGTGTGACCTCCCTCTGGTGGGAGGTTCTGCTTGAGAGCACGTGCGGGTGCCTCAGAGGCAGTGGAAGTTTCCAGCCACCTTGACACAAACTGCTTTTTGGCCTCTGGAAGCTGCATGTTTGGGACACATGCAGGAGGTGGAATAGTGGTGCTTACTGGATATCCACCTGCCGTCCTGAATTTAATCCTCAGGTTGTAAAAGACAAAACCTCATATATATAATGTTAGTACACTGCTACAAACAGATCATTTTTCCGTATTTGATCTCACATGTCATCTCCTCTTCCAGCCACTAAAAGACTCAAAGAACCTTTGGAGAATCCTACCCCAATTTTCTTCCTAAAAGAGTATTGGTGCCACTCCTTGGCAAAACTCCCAGTGTAGAAGTACCTCAGTTTATAGTCAGGTCATATTTAGAAGATGACCTTAATGGTCTGCATGGATTAAAGAATTAAAAACTAAATTAACTCACTTTCTAAACCAAATAAATACATACATCTGAGATTCTTCTTAAAATGGGAGTCTCTTAGACTCTGCTAAGTGTAACTCCATCTTTTGTTCACCAAATGGACTTTTCTATTCTATGCCTGGAGTACAACTTGTGGAGATACAAAGTGTTCATTGAAATTGCAAAACATTTTGAGCAAAGAAAGGCAAAAGCTATCAGTTAGCAAAAGTCTCGGTTAGCATTTGGCGTATGCTCAAATGACTTCACTCCAGGCTAGTAATTGAGGGACACATACAACTTGCTCAAGGGTTACTGTTTGACAGTTTATAAGCCTTGATCAAGATACTGGGACCCTTCAGTATATGTTGAAACATTCTGTCTTCTCTAATATCTAATGATAACCATTAGCTACAGAAAGTAAGGCCTTGGGCAGTAATGTGATTCTCCATCTATTAAAGAAAAAGGCAAATCTGATTATAAGAGAAAAATCAAAGAAGACCTCTGAAATAACAAACTTAGTAGCTATTTGTTGTTTAATATTCACAACTGTGTTCTATTTTTTTAATATGATCCTGAATTTGGTTTGGATTGACTTCTTATTTGGCATCTGATTTGCAGTTTTTTCTGGGCTGCATTTCCAGGAAGACTATTGTTGACATGTAATTGCAGGATATGGAACTAGTAAACTACTTTATTTCGATACAATACACAATTCTACACTTTTCACAAATCAGTAAATTATTCTATCCATCTGTTTGCAGACATTTTGATGGTATCAAGTCAAACTTGATTCTGCCCTAGCGAGATAGTGGATTCTTCACTCAGATAATGGCATCGTGACTCAGATGAAAAAGCTGTAGATTGTTGATTGTAAGAAGAAAAGACCAAGATTTAGATTTAGAGTTTGTTTTAGTAGCATTTGGTATTTTATTCCTCTCTGTCCTTTGTCATATACATAATGATAGCCATGAAGTTCTTCAGCATATTTTTAGTTGGTTGTTTTTTTCCTATTGGAGCATTCAGGTTCATTAAATTATTACAGTATCCTCATTCAGATGGAAGGGTGCCCACAAAGCCAAATCAAAATGAGAATGTGGGTTGTTCCCACCATACTGGTGCCTTCCTTCCCTCATTTCCACTGAGAAACTTCTCCTCTTGCTTCACACCACAACCAGCAGGTGTTGTCTCATCACAAAGTAGATCCTCTTCCATGTTGAAGTTGTTTTTTGAATAGGATTGCCATAAGGAATGTGGGATTTGGTTCTGCCAGGCAGAATTAGAACCTAAATCAGGCTAGAATCCAGTCATTCATTTCCTGAGGTGAAACAGTTCAGTAAGTCCTGCCACCTTTGCGGATGAAAGAGATTTGTGCATGGATCACAGAGGCAATTAGCAGAAAGCAGTATCAAGCAAGTAGGCAATTGCACTGCCAGGGAGATGTCATCTTAAAGAACTTGCTTAGGCTGAAGCAGGTTTTGGTTCTTTTAACTACCAAGTCAAAATGAAGCAGAGTCAAACAGAAGCAAGCTCTCCATTGTATTTTAGACAATTCAAATAAATTTTGAACTTGGATCATCAAAAATGTTTCCATTTATAAAAATGTTTTATATCTGCTATCTGAATTACTGAATTACCTAAATACAACATCCTGGTTCAGCTAATATTTAGAATATTGATAGCTAAATTGATACCATGAGGGAATTAAGACCAACGGTAGCCTTATATGTGGAACCCTTATGAACCTAAGGATGGTTTTGGCATTCTATGCACTTTAAATTTCTATCTCTTATCCTAGTTTAAATCATATAATCTCTGGATTTCAGAGAGGCTCAGGAACTTATACCAGCTGAGAATTTTTTCAGCATATTTTGTAATTTCTCCTATAACAAATATGTCCTATGATAAGCAATAAATCACTCATCAACATAGAGTCCACAATACATTTTTTTCTCTGTACAGAAGTACATTTTTGTTGGTTTGAGCAACAGCACAGCAGTGTAAATGGGAGGACGTCATGTGAGTAGCAGACCCAGTGAAAGAAAATGTATTAATTTTCCAAAGTGAGCACGCTCATTATGATTTTCTTTGAATAGCATTTCTGCCTGATTTCTGAACTTCACCATCAAATCCAACTGATGCCCTTACAGATGTAATTAAAATGATGTTTGCTTTTAGAAAGAGTGTGATATCTAAATTTGAGAACTGCCACTTTAAGGAAGTTTGTTTGTTTTTTTTTTCCCCCACTAGTTTGCTTCTGAAACATACAGCCATCACCAGAAGATGCCCCTTCCTGAGAAAAAATTCTAAAATACAGATAATGTATTATAGAAATGAAATCTTACAAAAGCTTCTGATGAATGTGGGTATGAATACATGTTGCATTAATGATACACATGATCTTGGTAAAATTTATGGTCAATCTGCTCTGTTTTTCTGCTTTTTTTGAGTGGTGTACCTTATTTTTCCAAAACTGAATGATTGGAGATTTTTGGGGGTTTTTGTTTGTTTGTTTGTTTGCTTGTGTTTTTTTTTTTAAACATTAACAGACTGGAATAACTGCCCAATATCTGAAAGGGAAAGCCCAGATGAGAAACAAAAAGTGAAGAAACTAAGTTATTGGCCAAAAGTTCTAATCCCTTTGTCCCACCAATTGAAATGCACACACACACACACAAAGAGAGAGGCAAAATAATTATTTCAATTGAATGCTAGTGCATGCTGAGCAACACAAAAAATGGTAAGTTCAGCTTGCTCTGTTTGTAAATATTCAGATATGGGTAAGTTTTGTGATTGCTTTCAGGAACGATGAAAATTCTGTAATTAGATGTAAAGGTGAAAATTTTTCCAGGGGTTTAAAATACTATTATCATTTTATAGGGGAAAAAAAGAGATTATATTGCATACGTGTAGTTATACAGGATCAATTCCAGCGCAGTGTGGATGATGGATGTTCTGAAAATGTGTCCCAAGGTCAGTAACAATGTTGACAAAAAGAGTACTCTTTCAAAGTAAATATTAAAGACAAGTTAGCATTGCAGGCAGTAATATTTAACACAAAGTGTTGATTTTTTTTTTTTTTTTTAGTAGAGCACAAACCTTATCCATGCATCCAGACCTACTATGTGTTCAGGTATGTAATCATTATTGCAACTGGTAGTCACTGAAAGGTTTTCATGGCAACAAGACAGTGTAAGTTTCAGTATTTATGGCTTGTGTTTTGTGGTTAATTTATCTCACAGCTTAAATTTTTGCATGTGAAAAATAGTTTAGAACTCATATAGCATATGAAGTAGTGAGTGTGAGTCATTTGTTTGCTGTCTTGCTAACAGTATCTACTAAACTATCTCGAGAGTCAGTATTAATAATGTCATTTCAATGGAACATTGTTCCCAGTCTAAGCAAGAATGAATATTCTGCTGTTAAAAGATATGCCAAAACAGCATATCACAGCTGCAATTGTAATTTTCAATGTAATTTTGAATTAATGGTGGAACAGTGCAAGTGTAAATCAGCGTTAGGCTTAGCAGTGCTTTATAAAACTAATTATACACCCTTTATTAAACATATTCTAAAGAATGATTTTGTGGTTTTTAGGATGCATTGGATTTATGGGACTTTTTACTTCATTTTCTTACTTGCTTCCGTTTACAGTGGTAAGTTAATATATAATTCCTGAGATTTACACACTGCCTAAAGCAGCTCTTGTAGAAGGGGAGAAGAATAGTAACTGCAGTCTGTTCCTGAGAGAGCTGTTTATTCTGCTTATTGAGCTTAGTTAAGTTCAGGTAACTGGCATAACCCTGTTGTCTGACATGGAACTTTCCTGCCACCCCCTTGCTGTCACTTCCCCCAGCACACAAGGGACCATGCCACAGGCAGTTTTCTCTCTAGGACTGAGACTGCATCCACATTGTAACCGTGAAATTGGTGTGGTGCTCCGTGTTCTGTGCCCAATGGCAAGGCTAGTAGCCATAGCAGCAGCTGGGGAAGGAAGCCCTTTGTGCCTGAATGGGGTGCAGGAGGTAGTGTATGTCTTTCATTCTGTGTTAATGATTTACTTTGTTCCGTTAGCAAAAGTTAAACTACAAAAATTGCATTGCACTTCTCTGAAATTCCCTTTCCTGATAAATTATAACTAAGGCCTAACGTGGGTATAAGTTCAGTAATGCATTAACTGTTTTCTCAGAGAACAATTAGGTAACAGCTTTTTAGCAAAATCTAATAGATAAATGTAATATTATTCATGAAAATATTTTATCTGTCTTCAAATCTCAGCAAAACTAAAATCTTGGAAAATTTCTGAGGCCTAGAAAACATTTTTATTAAATTAAAGTGTTCAGAACTGGCACAGTTTTACATGGTGCATAGTTTTACAGCATAAATAATTTTTTTTGGTGTTAATTTATGCGAGAAGAAGATAAATAAGATCCAAAATATCTGATACAGCAAATAATTGCAATATTCTTTTCTTTTAGCTTTAGAATTCACTTACAGTATTCTAAGAATACAATTTTTTTTCCTGTTAATGACAAAGTTGGACAAAGAAATGCCTCTGAGCATAATAAATATGATTTTTTAGAGAAAGCGCTTGAAAGTATATATATACCAGAGAACTTGGATGTTTATAAAGTCTAATTTTTTACTAATAAGGAATTAACCTTTGAAAGATACTAGCGCATGTAGCCCATATGCCTAGTAATTCCTTACTTATTCCTTTAAAAAAAAAAAATATATATATATATGTATACCTGTGTGCAGGAAACATTGAATTGCCAAAGTATTGTTTATAATCACATTAACAAATAAAAACCACTTGTAGTATCTTAAAACTGGAAAATCCAGTATGATATTTCCATTTTAAATTTTAATTTCATTTTAAATATCACTTGATACGGTATGATCACTCTATAGTAACAGATTAAGCCACTAGATACAATGTTTTCAGTTGGGTTTCCTCCCGGTCTGTAAAAATACATTATTTTCTCTTTATCTTTTTTCCAAGAAAAAACACTTTCGTGGATGCAAGAATAAAAATAGCCATTTTATTGGTTTGCTACTCCTTTTGGAGGGCAAATTCAAGATGAGAGTGATCTCCTCTGTAAAGACAGCTCTCTTGTGTGTTTTACTATAGAGATCTTGGAGTCCTTTGACAAACTACCCTGCTTCTCCACTACAATGGATGTTCAAGACACCCAGGAGTCTTGAGACTGACAGGACCAAAGGGAATGGCCTGAAGCTTTGTCAGGGGATGTTTAGGTTGGATATTAGAAAAGGGTTCTTCACCCAGAGGGTGGTTGGACGCTGGAACAGGCTCCCCAGGGAAGTGGTCACAGCACCAGCCTGACATAATTCAAAAAGTGTCTGAACAACACTCTTGGGCACGTGGTGTAACTCCTTGGGCACGTGGTGTAACTCTTGGGGATGGTTCTGTGCAGGGCCAGGAGTTAGACTCAATAATCCTTGTGGATCCCTTCCAACTCAGCATATTCTGTGATTCTGTGGTCGTACAAGTGCCTTCATTTTGAAAGATGGGAGCAGGTTGCTGCTTAGGTACCTCTGCTGCACATCTCTGCAGCGTGAGTGGTTGCCATTACAGAGTTCAGTATGTCATTCAGAGCTAAGAATTCCTGCAGGTGCAAAGTAGTAGTAGAGCTCATTTTTATTCTAGACTGTTCCTGAGCCATTATTCCTGTAACAGTGTTTTCTTTATTGTGAAGAAGGTTTGGGGGGTTCAAGGTGCAGTGTGAGAGAGCTGAAGGTCTATGAAATGCTGGGAGCCATTGAGGCTGTGCAGAGTGGTGCCACCTGTGACTCTGACCTCAGAGCATCCCTAAAAAATAGGACTGTCTTTACATAAAACTTTCTAACTCCTTTTGGTCTCCGTGCTTCCTCTTCCTGGTTTTCCTCATGATGATGGTCTGTATTGGTCTCTCTCAGAAGAGGATTTTGCTATTCCTGAGATCTGCCATCAGAAAGAACCTTCCCTCTCTGCTATGCAGATCTGCCTTGTGGCCCATCCAGCTTCTTGGGTTTCTACCTTGGTTCAAGCTGCCCAGTGCTGCAGCATTGGGTATGAGGCAGGCAACAGAGGGAGACACCCTAGACAGTATTATTTCTGCTGGAGTGAAAAGATGAGGCTCTCAGAGGACCTGTGCTACTGAGCCTTCCTTATCCACTTTTCCTGAAAAAAGCCTGTTTTAAAAGCAAGGTCAATGACAAAGAGGAGCAGTGTCTTCACCCTCTCCTGGTGAACAGGGTGTTCCCATCTCTAATAATTGACACACTTTGTTATTCTGTGTCAGAATGTGTGACTCAGATCTATGAAAATACATTCTTCCAAGGAGGAGACCTCACTACGGTTTTTACACCAACTGCCAATTACTGCCAAGTAGTGTGTACTTACCATCCTACCTGTCTGCTCTTCACCTACTTGCCAGCGACATGGACTAAAGATCCTGCAAAAAGGTAGAATGTTCATGTACTTGTGTCTTTTGCTGGTCTTCTGTGATAATTTAGAAACCTGGTAGCATTTTGACAGAACACAGGCATGCAGGGAAAGGTACAGGGTTGCCATGGAAAACAATTTCATGTATGTCTAAAATGGGTGATCTAAGAGTAATTGCTTGAATTCAAAAGGTTAAATTTGACAATGCCCAATTTTTCACACTCACACACCAGCCCTTTCAAGGAAAGAGAACTGACTCTGCACTCCCTCCTACATAAATAAATACGCCACGTATTTATTGTTGAGGCACAATGTGAATAATTTCGCATCTCCAATGGTCTCCTGTATTGTTCCCCATCCTTTCTATTTAGCATATTTTTCTCACAATTTAGAATTTCAGTAGCCTGGGAGAATGAGGTTGTCTTTCCTCTCTATGCCCAGTGCATTTCTGTCCTCCAAGCCTGGGCTCTGCTTCTTATTTTATTGAGACCTCTTGGAGCTCCCACAAACATGAAGTATTCTCACCTGCCAGCAGTGCCAACCAAGTGTGTAAGTCTTGACCCTATTTTAATTTCAATTACACTTGTCAAAATTTTCATGTTGAGGTATATTGGACAGGCTGCATTTCACCTGAGAAACAATTATGAAAGTCTGTGTTATACTGCAAAAGCTGTGAATTGCTGCATTTTAAAACACAGGTTCTCCTGCTATTTAAAAGACAGCGATACAGAAATGCTGCCGAAAGTGAATATGGAAGGAGCTATCTCTGGACATTCTTTAAAACAGTGTGACCAAATTAGTGGTAAGATATGGTTATTCACGTGCATGTATTTTATGCTCTACATTGTGTAGCAGCTGTTAAAAAATCAGCATTTTAAAAAGAGGAATAGCATCAGGGAAGCAGTCAGGCAGTGATTTGTGTGTTCTTTGTCAGAGTGCTTTCAAACACATGTGACAAAAACTCCACTGGTTTTACTCTTAAGGCCCACCTGTCCACCACCCAGGTTCCCCACGAGGTAACAGGGAAATCATGCTGCTGCAGTCACTGTTTCATTTCCTAGAGGCAGATGGCAGCCCATTAAATAATTTAATTTGACTGCTGACTCCAGTTCTAAAGATTAATTTCCTACTACAATTCCACTCCAGAAAGTGGCTCATATGGCATGTGTGACCCCTGAGGTGCAGATGCTCAGCAAAGCAAAAGTGCATTGTCACAAAGTGATGCTAGTACTTTTGTGATTCCATTTAATGATTTTTTAGCAGCTGCATCTTTTAGGGTATGTGTGCTTTACCTGAAGCCTTAATGTCAGCATGCCATACCTGCAAGTTATCACCAGGCATATTAAAAGCCTACTAAATGTATTAATTTATATATGTTTTGAACTTGCACTGTCATGATGATATTGTTAAGAGGAGATCATTAAGCATACCATGGTACATTAGAAAAATAGAATAAGGAAGAATATATTTATTCACTTCCTACCTTTGAGGACAAACAGTGTCTTATGGATGTCAGGCTAGTTCTTTCGCTGTGTTGGTATAGCATCTCAACATGGCAGGACTAAATGGGTTTTTATGCAGGTTCTCCACTGTGGCTGTTATCAAGTAAGCAGTGCTTGCTTTTGCTTGCCACTTGCCCTTCAGAGCCCTTTCAAAGCTCTCTCCTGCCAATAAACCTTCATGTTAGTATCTTGGACTAGAAGAAGAGATTTCAGTGGGATATTATTCTTTGTGCTATTTAGAGTAATTAATATCACTGGAATTACACTAGAATCAGACTAAAATGAAAATCTCTCCATACATGTTTAAAAATGCCTCCAATCATTGGCTGACTCTTGTTCTGTGGAGACCTCAATGACCTGCATTTCAACCCCCACAGTTGCAATCCTCCCTCTGTGGAGTGTAAATGTAATATTCTGACTCGAATAGGAGATGTCTGTTGCTTATGAGGACAGACTTTGCCATTTAAACTGCTCTATGAATTTCAAACTGGGAAAATAAAATTTTAATATTGATTCTGAGTTCTTGCTTTGATGAATGTCATTCTGGTTTCAGTCAGCCACAGTGGTTAGAGCCCCTCTCTTATGTTGGCAGAGGCACTGTCAAAGTCTGACAGTTGTTCCCCTTGCCATGAGGTACTACACTAAACCTACATTTCTGATTTGGTGCTAGATCTATGTATAAAGTATGATGTAACTGAAGTGGGCGTGGGATGTGGCATCTGGATTATGAGGGGCTGTGTCATACAAACTGCTATCTTTTGGCCAATTTGGGGCACAGGATGGGGAAAAGAATAGAAGTACGTTTTTAGAACTTGGTCTCTCTTTCTTCACAGCTTGCAGCCCAGATGTCCATGTAGGACTGGATATGGAAGGGAATATTTTTGATATCACTATGGCTGACAGCTATCAAGAGTGTCAAAAAAGATGTACCAATGACAACCGCTGTCATTTTTTTACATATGCCTCTGAAACATTTCACAATGCAAGCTTTCGGTAAATACAGGTTGGATTCATTTCTCTGGATAGCCCTGTGCCTAAGTAGAGTAAATCTCAGAGCAGCCTAAGGTGCAAGAATTTACTCAAGAATATTCAATTTGTTCCTCCTTGCAATGCTTTTTCACACTTACAGGTAGGAAAATATCAATAGTAAATTGACTTTCATTTGTCCATTGGTAAGAAAGACAAACTTGATTATTACAGTCCTGAAAAAACCTAAAATCCTCTGAAGAGACTGAAATGCAAATTATATTGGTAGCTGTGCTGTATTTTTGCTCTGTTCAATCTTGCTCTGTTTATTGTTCTGAAAACAGCATCATCAGAGCATCCACAGAAATCATTTCATTTTTATGAGACCTATTTTTGAGCTCTTAACCTGCTCAGTTTTGCAAGTTAAACTCTGTTCATCACTTGAAGTTTGTTCTGGAGGTCGGAGATTGTTCTGGCCAATTGCCAGACCATGCACAATGGTAGGAATTGTGGGTTCAGGAGGATGGTTTCCTCTAAGGAAGAAGACCTGTTTTCTCACCACTTTCTTTACTTTTTGTCATTCAGTAAAAAATGCTTCTTGAAACATACCAGTGTGGGAACTCCAGCCAACATAAAGGTGCTTGATGAGGTTGTGTCTGGATTCTCTTTAAAGCCATGCCAGCTTTCTGAATTAGGTAACTATTTAAAATCTCTAATTCTGTTTAG
The DNA here is from genome assembly GCA_013399195.1 of Dicrurus megarhynchus. NCBI lineage: Eukaryota > Metazoa > Chordata > Aves > Passeriformes > Dicruridae > Dicrurus > Dicrurus megarhynchus. Next base: position 357,997 of record VXAD01008716.1, read on the forward strand.
TTTTAAGGGTCATGTATCCTGAAATGCAGTCTATCACTGACATGTATAAATGTTTCATTATGTAGAATAATTCTAATATAATCTTATTCTTAAAATTTAGTTAGTACACTCAGGGAGAAATGAGGTCCATCTCTTTTTGATTTTTTCATATTATCATTTGTCTTACAGAAATAGTTCCCTTCTTTAAAGATCTAAAGAATTCTTTCATAGGATTAGCTTGATGAAATTGTATATTATCTTTGTATCATGGATACAAAAATGAAAGATAAAAGCCCATCAAATTCAAAGATCAGGAGAAATATAAAGCTTTCTACATTCTCTTTGTATATTGTGTATGCACTTTAAAATTTTTAATGGACATCTGCAGCTTTCAAATACAGCTGGCTAAAAGGAAGGGATATATTATGCATTTTGTGGGTGATTTGCGATGAAAGCAAAAAGTCTGTGCTTGTTCCTGCAATCATTACTCAGACAAAATTCTCAAGAGTCTAGGATCAAACAGTGTGTATTAAACTTTCTGATTCTCAATTGAAACATCTTTCACTTTTTTCCATTTTCTTTTTTTTAAATCTATCTCCACTTTGTCTTACTGTGTGATATTTTCCCTTCTTAATGATGATGACATTATTCTGTTTTCATATAGCCTTGTTTTATCTCATAGATAATCTAGGTTTCCTATATAAACCACGTTTTGTAGAGACTATATCAATATATTTCTTTCTAAAATCCGTGCTTAGGTTTGCTGCTGGGCAGCACTGGCACAGCATCAGCGCTCTCTCCCCAACATTCCTCCCATCAATAATCTGGGGGTGGGCAAGATCCTGTGAGGGAATCCAACCAGGTCAGTTGACCCAGATTTCCCACAGGGACATTCCATATGACATGATGTCAGCTCAGCTATAAAAGCCAAGGAAAGGAGGAGGAAGGGGCGGCATTTTTTGTTTACAGTGTTTGCCTTCTGGAGCAACCACCATGCATGCTGATGCCCTACTTCCCAGGAAGTGGCTGGATATCACTTGCTGATGGGAAGTAGAGAATAAAATTATTGGGTTTTTCCTCTTGGCTTGTGTGTGTGCAAGCTTTTGCTTTCATCTTATTTCAACCTATGAGTCATTTTCCATCTCATTTTTCCTCACCTGTCCAGCTGGGAAGGAGGAATGATAGAACGAGTCGCTGGGCACCTGGCAGCTAGCCAAGGTCAACCCACCAAAGTCCTTTTTGGTGCCCAACATGGGATTTTCCTATAAAACTGTCTTTACCTGAAACCACAAGTTCTCTTGTTTTTACCCTTCTGATTCTCTCTCTGATCTTACTGGTAGGGGAGTGAGTGAGTGGCTACATGGGGCTTTGTTGTTGGCTGGGGTTAAACCACGACAGCATGAGAAAATCAGTCTTGTTCCTGCCTGTCTTTCCCTACTTTCTGTGTCTTGTGAAAGAGGGAAGAGAGGCAAGAGAGAGAAGAAATAAATTGTGTGATCATAGAAGCCTTGACAGCAACAGTGGATCAAGAGGTCATCTAGGGAGGTCACCTGTCCTAATCTAAAACAGATCAGCTATACCTGTCCAGACAGAGATCTGTAGAATGTAGTCATAAAAACTCAGTAACATCGTCTACCTTTTTGCTTTCTCAGTATCTGAAATGGGTTTATTTCAACATTTGTTGGAGGTTTCTTCCTGACTTTGTTTAGTTTATTCCTTTCTATGTGGCCTTTCATTTTGTGCTTTTGCCTCTCTGACTTTATCCTTATGCACATATGCTATTACACATTCATAGCAATTTGTTTATTTTTCTGCCCTTTGCAAAGTACCTTCCTTGGGATAACTGAATATTGAGCAAATGATCACTGAACGTGATCCTTGAGATCACAGGTTAGCTTCCCTGAAGTTTCAGATCCACATTTATGCTTTAAATATAATTTCCTTTAGGAACTATCCATTCTCCTGAATGCTATTTCCTCTTAACATAGGATCTTACCTACTAACTGCCAGAGTTAATTGACTCTAATTTTCCAGATTTCTGATTATATTTTTTTACTGTTCTTATTGAATAATTACTGCCCAGTATTGTTGTAGTTCTTGCCTATGTTTTTTGAAAACCTCATCAGATTAACAGGAGTCACATTAAGCTCTGCCTCTTAGTTTCCCTTTCTGTAGTAAGATGTTCCCAGTATGTTTCTATAACACACTGGACAGTATTGATTCTGTTGCTGTACTTTCTCAAGAGCTCACGTTCTCTGCTGCCACCAAATCCTATCTTTTGGATCATTTCACTATTTTTACTATCTCTGCAGCTTGATAAGTTCAAGAAACATCCTCTGTGCTGGTGCTTCCATTTTTTCTATTTAAATTCTTGTGCTAGGATTCTAACTGGGATTTCAAGTATATTTTTGGAGAAGGAAACTCACTTATCTCTTTTTAAACATTCTAATACTTCCTGTAACTTCTATATCCATAGTCTGGTTGTGTGAAATATCCCGACAAGCCTCTGTTGTGTTATTTTGGCCATGTCAGAGGGCAGCACTCCTACTTGTTCTGCCTACTTTTCAAATAGTAAAAGAAGTGTTAAGATGATCATCACCTTATTTTTTTTCTAGTCTTCCTATGAACCTGATATACCCATTAAAAAGTAATTTAAATTTTTCCCTATTAGATTAGCAAATCTCTATTGTAGCATGTAGTTTTCCCTCTATATGAACCTTATCCCTGTTCAGTAGTTCTCTCCATGACTTTACGTATTCAAAAATATTCTTGAAAAATAGTTTTTGGTTAAAATGTTGTGTTATCTTTCCAATTGATCAATCACAGAAGGGAAACAGGAATAAAGATAGAAATGAATAACCTGTACATCTCAATATTCTGATGACATACTAAAGTCTGGAATTTTGTTATCTTGTTCTTGTTTTTTACAGATTGTCAAATGGACATTTTTGAAGATCAAGAGTTTTCAGGAATTAATATTACAAGTTTTTTCACTCCTGATGTTTCTGTCTGCCAAACTATTTGTACTTATTTTCCAAAGTGCTTGTTCTTTACATTTTTTACCAGGAAATGGCAAATAGAATCTCAAAGGTGACTATGACAATTAAATGCAATTATCTATGTAGAATTTTTTAAATTTATTTTTCAAAAACACAGTATTTTTTTTTAAACACAGATTTCTTATAAGTATGTAAATTTATGTTGAAAAGCTATTTTCAGTAAAGCACAGTTTTTTATGGTTTATGTTCATAAATTTATAATTTCCCGTGGGCATTTCAACTGTTTTCCAATGTGATCAGAGCTTTTGTGTTGGGGTTGTGTATCTGGTCTTAATCTGAAAAGAATTATACATGTCAAAAGTACTGTGAGCCTCCAGATTTTTTTAAAGACTTAAAGCTGAATTTTATGACATTATCAAAAGAGCCATCTGGTTTCCTGGCAGAGTGAACTTATTTACCAGAAAAGATTTTTCAATTAGGTTAATGGGTTTAAAAATATTTCTATTTGGCTTCCTTCTTTCATATGTAGTAGTGAGAATAGTTAAAAATCAACATTCCACACAAATGAGAGCAATAAAGTTTCACAGCAATTTCAGGGAGAAGCAAAGCTGAGATGGCATGCATCATCTAAAGTCAGCTCTTCTACAGACGTATGAATACCTAAAACCTTCAGTAGTACAGCTGTATGGCATTTCATAGCACTACAAAAACTGCCTCAATTTTGTGTGAACTTAGTAAATGCATTTTCATATGAAATGTTTCTACAGATTGAGACTTGGGAGAAAAGAGTGTATTTAGGAAAGAACCTTCTTTTATCTGTACCGAAACAGTTATTTTTATGGTGTGAGAACAAGTTCAGTTATTTTAAAAAATATTTCATTTTAGAAATCTTTGCCTTCTGAAGACATCAACTAGTGGAATTCCAGAGGCACTTATGTCACGAGAAAACGCTGTATCAGGCTTTGGCCTCCTAAATTGCAGAAGATCTTTACTTGGTAAACAATGAATTACAATAAAAATTATCATTTGGAATTAATCTAATTAATAACTTTCTGATGCTTTGAATGCAATCATTCTTACAGCCTGCAATTCTCGCACTTACACCCATATGGATTTTTTGGGAGATGAACTTAATGTCACTTGTACTAAAGGACACAGAGCCTGTCAGCAGGTTTGCACAGACATGATCCGCTGCCAATTTTTTTCCTATTCTCTCCTCCAAGATTCATGCAATGAGGAAGGGTGAGATATATTTTTTAAAATGTTCAAAGATTGCTGAAATAATCATTCCAGAGATGTGGTGAGGGCGTAATGTATGTGTTCTTCAGTGAAAAAAATACAAATGAAATGTTTGCATTAATTCATTGGCAGAAAGTGTGAGTGTCATCTAAGAATGTCCTCAAATGGATCTCCAGTGAAAATAGTACATGGGCCAGGAAGTATCTCTGGATACTCATTGAGATTATGCAAAAAAAAAGCCAGTACTGGTAAGTAAATCCTCTTTCATGAAAAATAGCCAGTGCTTCCCTGACTTCAGTAGGAGGCCAAACCATGTCTTTTTAAAGTGGTTGCATTGTCCCAGTGGGTGATCTTGTAAAGTTAGAGTGTTCTGGAAAAGTGAAGTCTGTCAGATCTTCACATTGTAAACACCAGAATAGCACTGTGAATTTGGTTTTAATAGAATTTATGATCATAAATCATGAAAAATGTATCAGGTATCCCCTTCTTCGCAATGGGTGGTGCCTATTCAGCAGTCACCAGTAGTCTCGTCTTCATTTTTCATTGGTGAGTGCAAGTTGTCTTTGAGCTCAGTTTTAGATTATTTCTGTAGTGTGTATGCAGCATTCTGCAAGAACTATTAGGATCGTTGGTGGGACAGACTCTTCCCCCGGTGAATGGCCGTGGCAGGTCAGCTTGCACGCCAAGTTGTCTCGACAGAGACACCTGTGCGGGGGCTCCATCATCAGCAACCAGTGGATCCTCACAGCTGCTCACTGTGTCACGAGGTGAGGCCTAAATGTAAATGTACAAATAAGCCCCAAAATTTAACCCAGCATGCAAGATAAATTGAGATCTACCTTTCAGGATAGTAACAACGAGAACTAGAATTAGATGAACTGCTTTAATGTAACCAAAAGGTGAAATTTTCGGGTAGACCATTCAGTTTCTTAGTGTAACTGGAACTTCATACTTTGTCCCTTCGTAGCATAGTATTGTACTGCTGATGTTAAATTATTTTAATGAATCTAGAAGGTGAAATTCTAAAGCAGACAACAGTTACTTAGAGAACCCTAGACATTCTCACGAGATATGAGCTTTTTTCTTACTGTAATACTGCATTAGGCTATTTAGTCACAGACTGACTGTTTGTCTTTTCCCCTCAGTCTAGAGAATCCCAACATTTGGCGTGTTTATGCTGGTATTTTAAGACAATCAGAAATAAATGAGGATACGCCCTTCTTCAAAGTGGAAGAGATTATTGTTCACTCTCAGTACGAATATGCACAGACTGGATATGACATTGCTTTGATGAAACTTACTAAACCTATGAATTTTACTGGTATGTAGTGTATTGCAGAGAAATTCTGAAAATGTGCAGGATGACACAGGGCTGGCAGTGCTGTGGCAGTGTATAACACCTGGGCTGTCTTCCTTTAGTATGCAGTTACCGGGGTTTGAGGAGAATCTATTCTGTTGGCTTTGAAAAGAAAATGGGTGGCTTTAACTTATGTGATGGGAATGACACAGTGTAAGGGACAAAGCATAACATGGAGGCTGTCATCAGGGGTCATGGGGGTGCCCACAAAACCTTACTGTTGTGATTGTCTCTACTGGTCAAACTAATATTTTCTCTTGTACTTTAGATCTTCAACTACCTATCTGCCTGCCATCGAAAGAAGACACTAACATATTTTATACTGACTGTTGGGTAATTGGATGGGGTTACAGAAAAGAAAAAGGTACAGACAAATACTTTTTTAAACAGTGAATTTTTGTATTTTTAAAATTAATGTGTTTGACAAAAAAACTTTCCTCTTTAAATTCTTCTCTGTTCTTAGCTACCATTATTCCTTCTAGACAGTACTTTAATTTAATTTTTTATTAGAATTGATTTCTATTAAGACATCATAAAACATAAATGAAAGATGTATGAAATTATCATTAAATAGCTCCATGCTCTGACACAAAAATTAATTTTATAAATTGGTTCAATAGTTTGAAATACCTGAGAATTCAATCTTAAATATATCTTGTACAACACTCAAATACTTTTCCTTAGATTCTAGCTTAATCTACTGGCAAACCCCAGTATATATCTGGGTTTTGCATACTCTTTTTTTTTATTTTATTGCCTAAAGAAGGCAATAAACTTACCACTGAACTGTTTTGAATTACAGCCTGCACATAACCCATGATTTTTTTCATGTGATTGTATTCATATGACTTTAGAAATTGGAGATTGAAGTATGTTGCTTTTATTATTCTGAAGATTGATTATAGACCATGCCAATGACTTGTGTTTTAATAGTAGATGATTTGAACTCCTCTGATTTTATATGGAGGTAGGCCAAAAATCTCTTAGTTATCAAGCTGTGGTTTTACATCTATTTATTTGTTTATATTTTTATGTGTAACTTTTATATGTTTTCCTTTATACACTTGCCTATCTGAAAGTTATAGTTCAATGTGAAGTCTAACAAACTTAGGCAGATACTGTATAGAAAAATTTCTTCTGTTAATTACTAGAGAAAAGGCCGCCCTCAAATACTCTTGTTTAGTCCATGTGCAAATTTCTCCATCTTAAAAACTACTAGGATAGAGAGCAGCACAGATTTGGCAACTGGGAGATTCCAAACTTATTGCAACACTTTACTAGGAAATAATAGTTACTAACACAAAGCAATGCTCCAAGGGCCAATGTCCTGAGAGCCATTCGCATACGAGGATTCATTGCAAATCACAAGGGAGTTTTGAAGCTTTTCCAGTCATGAAAAAGAAGATGGCATTATAAAAGCATCCAAATTAGAAGACAATTCACATTGTTTGCTAACACAAAGAAAGGAAAATCGGTGTCATGAACATCTATTGACACTCTAGAAGCAGTGACCTCCCACTTTGTAATATCAGCATATGGGGATTTCTAGAGCTGAATTTTAACCTTTATTTTGCTAGAATCAAACATTTCTCTGCTCATATTGCCTTTTATGTAGGTCGGGTACAAGATATTCTTCAGAAGGCTCCTGTTCCCTTCATGTCAAAAGAGGAATGCCAGGCAAGGTACCGGAAGCGCAGAATAGGTGGCAAAGTGATCTGTGCTGGCTATGACGTAGGTGGAAGGGATGCTTGCAAGGTAATGACAAACAGTAGTGTATAGTTCTATATTCCAACCATATGTTCAAATATATAAATGAATACTAGAATTATTTTTAATTAATATTAGAAAAGTATGATTATCAATAGAGAACTTGATTAACTTGTCACTTTAGGTTGTCAAAAGCATAGAAAACCAGGTCTATGGAAAATATTTCTTAAATGACATTGAAATCTTTAGGTGCAGATTCCATGGATAGGAAACTCTGAGTGTGGATGTGTAGATATCCATTTAGGGAATAAAACAGTGTTCCTTCAGACTATCAGAAATCCAGAGAGTGCAAGTATAGTATCTTGAAGCATTTCTCCAATAAGAGTGGATTTCCTTTTTTTTTTAAAATTTCTTGTCATGAAATACAGTACATAAAATCTTATTTTAAAGCATCCACTGTGTACAAACCAGAAGGGAGGGTGCTAGCAATGGTATTAAAATGCATGGGGAATAGAAGGCTAAAAGCAAACTGTGCAAACTGCTCTGTTCATAATTAGAACTGAAAATGTCACAGTAGCATGAGTTCTGTGAGCCAAATTCTCTGCTCAGGAGTAAATTCACACACTTCCGTCAGTTTAAATATTCTGAGTTAATTTCTGCAAGAAGAAAATAGTCTGATTATTGACATTAAATTCTCTACCAAATACAGTTTTCACTACAAACATTTAACAGTTAATATTTGTATGCTGAAATGTTATTATTGCTATGATTGGTTAGGAATAAAAATACTTGGAGTTGGGAAGTAATTTTTCCTCTATGCCAATTATGCTTTCTTTATCTGATACAGCGTAACAGAACATGGAGCTGCTATTTTAAAAAATAATACGCTTGCTATTGTCCTAACAACCCATAAAAGCTTCTCTGAAGAATCTTATGTTCAGAAAGATTGCTTAGGAATAGGAAAAGAAAACACAAAGGTGTTTTATCCTGAGTAGGACAGACTCACTCAAACAAGATAAGGCATGTAGAGAACTGAGATACTAAAAACAAGGTCATAAGAAAAAATACTGCCAAATTGGCTGTTTTTCTTACTTGTACACAGAGTTTTCATTGGGTTTTAAATCACTGTATTTAGAAAAGTTAATAATAATAAAAAGAAGAAAACAAAAAAAGCCAGTAGTTTTGAACCTTCGGGGAAGTGGAAATTGTTTGCAATGACTATTTAGAAATCAATTTACTAGAAGATCAGAAAACCTGCTTCAGTCCTCTTTTAATTAGTCATAAGTGAAAGTGATTGAAATATAGGCTGTTATGCTGGTGGTAACATTGAATGATGCTGATTTTATTCAAGGCTTTCTTTGTGATAGATATACTGATGAGGCCTCTTCCTTGCATGCTCTCTCTTTTTCTCCTGTGCCACAGGGAGATTCAGGAGGGCCACTGTCATGCAGGCACGAGGAGGTGTGGTATCTGGTGGGCATCACCAGCTGGGGCGAAGGGTGTGCTCGCCCCAGGCAGCCAGGAGTCTACACCAAAGTTGCTGAGTATTCAGACTGGATTCTAGAAAAAACTACATAGTATGAGCATTAACTGACTCGCTCAACTTGATGCTGTGGAATAACAACCCTCAGAGCAATGTGATAAAGCATATAAGTGTTTTTTAAATGGTGTTTTTTGTTAGCCTGGAGTGTAAAATGCTTGTTTTAAAATGCAGAAAAGCAGGAATGAAAGAGTTTTCCTATTACTAAATAAAAACCAGTAATAACTAAATAAAACCAGTAATAACTCTGTGATCACTGCTTCGGCAGGAAAAAATACAGCTGAGCCATGGACTTCTTCTGTCCTTGCTAGCATAAAATGGGAGTGGATGAGGTTGCAGGACATGTATGGACCTGGGAGCTGGGAACTACTTCTTCTCTTAGGAGGTTGCGACACAGCAAAAAGAAATTTCCCTCCCTTGTCTAAATGTAGTTAAAATGGGCGAACGACTCAAAAGCTTACTAAAGGGCTGGGGGAAGGGAAGCTGAGGCATGGAGATGCCTACACAGTTGCATAAACCTAGTTTCCTTAGGGAATTAACAAAAAAGTGTCAGTACTAACCAATAAAACAAACCCAGAGGTCTTGGCAGAGGGATGCATGCGGAGGCAGACACCACCAAGCCCAATTCATGCGCGAAGATCCCGTCCTGCTGTGCCCAGCGGCCGGCCTAGGGTTCGCACATGCGTGCTTTACCACCCTGCTGTGACCCGCACTGGCCTTTGATCTTCTCAGGACCAAGGCAGGGAGCTCACGCCTGTCCCTTAGGGTACCTCCAAGTTACCAAACACCTGTGTTATCTGTACACAGATGTTCTCAAGGCACACAGAACGTAAACAGCAGAAGGAATAAAATATATATTTTTCTACATTGCTACTGTCCAGACTTTTTGCATTCCTAGCTGCAAGGTCACTTGAGTGTGTTTACAGTCCCTAGCACTCTTCCACTTTTAACCCATTTCTCCCAATGAGCTGTCTTTCACTTACATTATTCTAATTGCTGTGGAAAATTTTGTGATAAGAATGATAATGAGCATCTACCTCTCTTGAGGAAGAATATCCAGGAAATCAAAAAAGGATTTCTCCCTTTAGAGAAATCATGTCATTGGTCTGTAGCACAATATATTTTTATTTCCAAATACCTAAATGTCCTTGATTAAAGAAACAACTTTATCTTTTTCCTATTTCTCCTTGTTTCCTTTTATCATTTCTTGTTACTTTGTGTCAGGTAGCAAACATATTTCATGGCTAAAATTTATACTAGTGTGAGAAACAGGAGTCAAAAATGAATTACTTTCCCATAGTAAGAAGCAGCATTTCACACTGCATCAGAAAGGAGAGTAGAGTAGTAGCACCGTCTTTGCCAAACTTTATGAACTTGTTTCCTAATCATTTACATTACCATAACTGCTGAAAATATGTTCCAGAGTGCTATTCATCATTGCCCTAAACCACACTGGGAGGTAAACAGCAGGAGCAGCTTTGCAAGTAAATGAGGTCATGAAACTTAGGAATTAAACATCAAATTTATGGGAGAAAAGAATCAAGCTGCTGAAATTACTTTTGTATTTAATTTTTTTATGCTTTATTTGTAAATAATAGTGAGGAAAAAAATGTAATTCCACACTACAAGCTTATACTCCTATCTGTGTCTGGAGTCAGGGTGTGCAGTGTTAAGCTGACTGCAGTCAACAAACCTGAAATCCCAAAGCTGTATTCAAAGGCTGGGGAGTTGATTTAGTTAGTTTATTTTTAAAGAATCAGAATTCAGAGAAGGGATGAAAACAGTCCAAACTTAACAATAGGGTAGAGGTAATGCTGCTGTTACAGGTACATCTGGGGAAAGAGAGGTTCTGCCTTCCCTCTGCCCCATAGTGGACTCCTGGTGACAGGGGCTTGAGTCACTGGGGGTGTACAGTGCCAAAGGTCTCCTGCGTTGGGAGTTCTTAGTGCGAGATGTGGCTGTTCAGAGAGCCAACAGGAAAAGTCTGGCGTGCATTGGGGGAATTGGGCCAAGGGTGAGAGGGAAGGCATATCACTGTGCTGGTATTTTTGCCAACACTGCAGAAGCAGAACAGGAGATAAAGGTGGGGACCTATGTCCTTTTCACGCTCTGTTTAATCCGCAGCTGGTTTAAAATAACAGCAAACCTCAGATATGCTGTCAAAAACCTAGAGACTTAAATAAGGGACTGAGAAAGAAAAAATAGAAAACAGGGATAAAAAGAGAAAGATTCTTGGCATTCAAGTGTGGTTCTGTCCCCATGGGAAAGGAATGAAGACAGCTGGAAAAGAGTTGCTTAAGGAAAAAAAGGAATTGCTTCAGTAAGAAAACAGAGGCTGAAACTTTCTAAATAAGAATCATCAGGAGACCATCCAAAATACTTGTCTGCCAATACTCAAACTGTGTAGAGTAAAGAGTATATACAATGTCAATCTGACAACCTTTAATACTTTCTCATAATAATGCTGTCATCTGCTTTTTCAAATGCACAAAAAATGTGTTATTCTTTTTTTTTCCTTTTCTTTTTTCCTTCCCTTCCTTTTGTTTGTTTTTTTGTGCTACAACTTTTCAGGTTGTAAATATTGCAGTAAAGAAGAGGAATGGCAGCTCAGCAGTGCTCTGTAGACCTCTGTAGCTCCATGTTTTGTTTCTCAGAGGTCTACCAGGTGACAGCAATACACCAAAGGAAACTCAGCTGTTCCTTTGGAAAGGATAAGTAATCTCAATGACTGCAGACATCCTTTATGAGTAGCTCTTGACCAGATAAAACACCTCATTCCAATATATTTTCACCTAGAGTAGATATTCTTCAATGATGTTTTGTATTAGTTGTCTATCCATCTGTAATAAATTCCTGATGGCTAAAAGTGAGTACCAGGAATAGGTATGTGGAGGATGCAGGAGTTCATGGTGGCTATATGAAGTCCTTATGACTTTGTTTAAGATGAACTACATGAGGGAATGTTTGACCTTTATGTGGGTTTGTACACCTGTGTGATGTGTAATTCATTGAGACCTTTAGACTCATACATAGAAGTGTATTGGTATTATTAAGTGTTATGTTGTTTGGGCTTTCTGGTATCAATAGGCAACTTGCACTAAATGAGAGGCAGTTTATGACCTTTATTGATTCTCCCTTCTCCTCTACCTCCCTGGGGAAAAGTAATTTTTAAAAAGCCAACAACCAAAAAACCTATCTCAATCTCATTAAAGAAAAATCTGGTCTTATACTTTAAATCTTCCTCATTTTATGTTGGAACAGAAGATAAACATCAGTGCTTTAGTTGTTATTTTGATTGATGGCAAGTGTCTCTGGTTGTCCTGAAAGTCAATAAATCTCATAATCTTACTTGCAATATAGGTAGAAATTTTGGTAGGGGTAAATGCCATTATTGATGTACTGAATGGCACCATTAGTCTGTCGTGATTCTTTTTGTACAAACAGATCCCTGATCCCAGAAAATTTCAGGCTTGTTCAGGCACAGATGAAACACTTCATATATGCTGTGACAGTCTGGAGATCAACTAATTAGTCATAAAATAAAGTCATATTCTTTTGCTGCTCAAGTGGACTCTTCCAACTTGTAATAGCCTTCTCTGTAATAATTTTAATAGAATTGTAAACAAAAAAACCCCCAGTTTCCCATTAAACGAGCAATGCAGTGTTTCCTACCACTACTGGTGCTTTGCCTAATGTCTGAGGTTGAAGTATGACTTCTTGAAAGTGACCTGAGCTGTGAATAAGAAGATGTAAAGCCTCTCATTTCTTCTTGCTGGGAGAATTCAAAATCCTTGCAGTGGAGATCTAGAGAGATCACCTAGTAAGTCCATTTCCTCTGCTTTACCAGCAGAGGAGAGTGGAACTATTTGGTGTAAGCTCTTAATGTAAGTTTGATTTGTTCTGTGAAAAATTATTATTCTGTTGTAATGAAAAATGAATCTCCGGTGCTGAAAAAGAGCAAACTGGATGGAATTAAAATAATTCACAGTGGCACTCCTCATAGTAGGAGAACTGTGAATTCTTATTCTCTGTCTAATTTTCAGTAGTTATGGAGGATTCTTTGAAAAATTTTTGCTAGGTGCTTTTTTATTTTAAGTGAAATATCTGCATAAAATACATTCAAAATGCATTTCTACTTCAAACAGGAGGCAACATTATTTTATTTCTGAACAATAATAGCAGATATGCAATACTACATATTTATAATGAAGCATGTTCTGGAGTAGTAAATTGATTGTTTTTCCTGTGGTCTTTGTGTTGTAAATCACATTACAGATATGTATAGGTGTGTTAGAATTACTGTGGATTGTTTCATGCTACAAGAAATTTTTTCATGTCATATGCAGTAGAGTTTGGGGTTTCCTTGATATTGTGATGGGTTTTGTTTTTGTTTTGTTTTTGGTTGGTTGGTTTTTGCTGTTTTGCTTTTTTTTTTTAATTTTCTGCAGTTACTCTTTATGTTTTTGATACTCTTTCCCCATCACAATGTGATGTCAGCAAATATTGAGTCAGTTCCCATATTTTTGTTAGCTTGTTTATTTTTAAGGGTTAGAGAAGTGTGTGTGGGGGAACAATGATACCAAAGGAAGAGGACTGTATGCAGAGGGCATGCAAGAGATTAAGGGGGGTTGATAGGAACTAAAAAAGTGAGTTGGAACAAACAAAACAAGAATCAGTTTCTTGAAGAAAGACCAACCTAAACAGTAGATCCACATCTGGGCACCTGGAACTGAAAATATGATGGAACACCTTGACATCCTTTCCATGCCCACAACACTGTACAGGAACTGAAAATTAAATGACGTGTGGTACAGGAACTCTTCCTGTGCTAGGAAGTTGTAGAATCATCTAAAGTGCAGCATTGCCCTAACATGACTGTGCTGTGCTCAGATCTGAGCTTATCATCACACAACTCTGCTATGATTTGCTGCTCTACATTGAGGTACCAGATTCAATTGTCAGCCTCATATCTGTACTTCCACTCCCACTTCCACCGACTGTACCATCTGGTAGATTTTGTCTCCCAATAACCTCTTTGCTTATTTTTGTCCCTGAAGTCAAGTACAGTGATTTGGAGAATGGTATGGTTTTAATTATCACAGGAGAGCTAAACAAATCTCTGTTCTGGGGTGTTACTGTGTGATGTAGCCTTCCTGTGTTGCCCGTCCCTAGTGCAGCATCATTTTTTGAATGATTCCTGTTAGTTGAGTGCTGCTAATGGAAAAGTGCTTCTTAAGGAAACACCATCCATAACATGTCTGAAGCTTCTATGTTTCTCTGCTGTGATTCCCTTTCCCTGTGCATGGTTCACTACTTAAGAACTTCAGGCATGAGTATTTTGGTTTTGACCTTGTGCCCAACATGTGGAGTAGGGAACAAGTCACACTCAACATATCGCTCAGTGTGACTGGGGAAGGAGGGAGGAGCAGTGTCATCCCATGGGGGACAGGGTGCAAGTGTACAAGGGGAGTGACAAAGGAGCTGCTTCTGTCTTCTGGCCTTCCTGGGATTTGGCTGTTTTGACAGGTGACTTGATGCCATAATATTGACGGATTCCAACTAATTTTCTGAACTCGATTGTTGGAAGAACTCAGCCGAATAAAACATGTATATGATTAATACTGAGTGAGTCCACACGATCCAAAACTTTGAACTTCAAGGAGTCTAAACTTTAAGACTGGCAGAATGGAGAGGTGTAAGCACTAGAATTACTATAAACACGGGAAAGAAATGGAATAAAGAGGTTGTATATTTATTTCCAGTAAATTTGTTGTGCTTATTACCAGAAAGGTTTTTATGCCTCTCAGTAAACCTCTGATTTCTTTAACTTTCACAAAAATTTCAGGGAAAAAGAGCAGCTTTTTTGTGTCTTCTAAAATAACTTTCAATAACTTGTCACTAGGTGGCACTTTAGCTTTAATTTGTCTTCTGTTCAATGGCTAGGATGAGAAAATGAACATCTAAAAAGATATTTTTATTTCTATAGCTGATTAGTAATAATAAATAATTAAATTGCCATCTTCATTTGTAGAAGTTATAGAATTCAAAGGCAGCAGATATGTTTAGCTCCACATTTCTTCATGGCACAGGAACATTAAAAGACGGTAGGACAAGAAAGCTGACAAAATCAAGTTAAACAAAAGCCGTTTGCCCACAGCTCCCTGCCTATGGAACGCCACAGTATTTCACATGTTCATAAATAGGCATAAAACCACTGAAAGACACAGTCAGGGCCCTGAGCACATCTGCTCTCTCTGTGGGGCTTGGCTTGAGGCCAGCTTGGGCACAGTGCAGTTGTCTGGCCCCGAATCTGGGAGCTTGGGCAACAGGGTTGAGGGAAGTAGCTTGGGGAGCTATGTGTGAGCCTGGCCCTCACACACTACTGTGCCTTAAAAGCTTGAAACAAATTTAGACTGTACTTTAATAATATATGAATGGTTCTTACCACCAAAACCATACCCATCTGTTAAAAATTCCTTTGTCAGATTTTCATATCTGGAAAAACCTGTAGTGAGATTGTCTGAAATGGATAAATTGCTCAGTATTGGGAAGAGATGATAATCTGAATTATTAGTGTCCAGCATTACCTCTGAACACAACCAAAGGGAACCATATAAACAATGTCCCAGGTACTACAGGTTCTCGAGCAGAAGAATAATTAATATCTTGCTCTTCTACTACAGCTCTATTATTTCAAAGTGGCTGTTGATCGTAGTAAAACTTAGGCCACTCAGGCAGGAGGAAAGAAATGTTCTTTCAGTGCATCAGTGAACAAAACAAAGATTTAGAGTCATTTGTGGATTAAAGAACATGTGACTTCAAGTTATAGCAAGAAGGATGCTGAGAAAAACTGTTTGGGGTAAAAAGAGTGAAGTAGTGGGTAGGGGGAAGTTGAGGATATTGTGGAACTTCCATCACTGGAAGCATTTAGGGCTAGGTTACACCGTGGTGTAACTGGCCCTGCCTTGCACAGGTGGTGGACTGGACCTTCCAGCTGCCACCTATAATCATGGACAGCAATACAAAATCATGGGTTTCATTTTTTTTCTCTACATATGTCTTTTTGAATATTTGTCTATTTGTTTTGCTTGCCCATTCTTTAACTGGTTCAGTCCTCTCATTCTCCTGCAAGCAACAGAATTTTTTGTTACGGACTTAGGTTTCTTCCCTGCTTCAAGAGAAGTTGTTTTTGTTTGGAAGATTCAAGTCCATATAAAATCATAATAAAGTGAAAGGAACAAAGGCAAATGAGAAGATAAAATAGGCCTAAACATGACTAATATAAAGATATGAGTTAATTGTGCTGTCCTGTTCAATGTGATTTTTGCCACCAGCATGAGAAAGCACCAGGCTTTGCGCTGACCTGGTTGTGCAGGGACCCAGCACTTGTCTGTGCCACAGCCTGAGCTGGTTGGGGCTTGGTTTAACACTGTGAAGTGGTCAGTGACTGCTGCCTGACCTGTTTTTGGCTTGAGTGATGGGAAACTGCACGTGGTAAAGGCCAAATAGAACCACTGTGAAACAAACAACAGCATGCTGGGGTATCAGGGCTGGGGGGGCATTGCTCAAACTTGACTGGAAAGCAAGGAGAAACACACCGTGATAAAATGCATTAAAAGATAATTTCAAGGAGATCTTTGGAATATCCAGCATCAACAGGGTACTTCTCTCAGTGAAGGATTGAGGATGTGATAGTTGCTGTATGTACAACATCCCTCCATCCAGCAGAAACCTCACAGGGAAGCCAGAAACCATCGACCTCTGGATGCAAGGGAACACAGAAAGGGTAAGCACACCAGAGAAAAGGGGTATGTAGTTGGAAGGGCTAATTTCTTTCTAAAGCAATTTTTCCTGTATTATTAATGTAGATTTTCTGTGTTAATTGGACAATATAGATTATTAAGTTATTAAAACTTTAGCTGGACTGGCAATACGTTTTGAACCTGCATGTGTGGTGCATTCCCTTTTGCCCAAATGAAGATTTTTCAATGGAACATAAAGTAAACAGAGATTTACTTTAGGTTATGGAGGCCTTCAAGGGAAAAGTAGAAAACATTCTTAAGGTAGTAGCAGAACTTCAGTTTGGAGTATTGTTATCTGTTGATTGGAAAAAAAAGAAAACTACTCCTTTTGCAACCTTTTCTGTTGCTTCTGAACTCTTACATTACTCTGCATAATACAACAGAAGCTCATCTTGGTTAGCCTCCAGGCACTACCTAATGAGAAAATGCTGGTAAAATAAATAACTTATAGTGTCCTCATAAATACAGTTGATACTGACATGTAAAGATTTTGTACTTGGTATTGATTATTTTTTTATTTCTACGGAATATTCTGCATTTGATATTCCTTCTAAAGCTGCAGCAGTGAGGTTCATTGAACTGTGGGAAGGTCACATTTATACATAGAAAGTACATTTCTCTCTCTTGTGGTAGCAGGGAAAAAAGCTGAAAAACATAACCTATAGCCATTCCAGAGGCTTACAAGCTCCCACTAGTATTTGTAAGCAGTTTTTCTGAACAAAAAATCCTCCTGATATTAAAGTTTTTTTCATTATTTTCAAAAATCTGACTCTCAGCTGCCATGTGTGTGGCCTGGCAATACTACGTAAACCTTCAGACAAGATCAAGGGAAATCTCCTGAACTAAAAATGTAGGCCAAATGTTCCACTAGAACTTAAATACAGCAAATCTGACCTGAACTTCTTGCATTCCCTTTTATCTATAGCACAGACTTTAAAAAGATATTTAGATCGCTGTCACTGGTTCCTCAAAGGCCAACATGCACTGCTGAAGCACTCCAAGCCTGACAGCAGCCTCTGTAGCCAGGGGATATGCCACGACTTGGTGCTGCTCTTCCATTCCAGAAGTGAACCCTGTATCAACATTATCCAGACCTACAGATAGAGAGAAAATTGCCTCAGGAGAAGCACACTTGGAAAGGAGATGGGTAGGGTAATCTTGTAGTTGAAACTGGGATTTGACAGAGCTGATTATTTGAAGCATGTAATTTACTATTTTCTTGCTTCAAGATCACTTATGATCCCTCTCTGCACTTCTGTGCTCTGGCATGACTTGTGGAAGTTTCTGGAGTAAATACTACTGCTACTACTGCTACTATTGCTTTATCATCAGGAAATTGTCCTTGTTTGAGTCACGACAGAGTTAGTTTTCTGGTGGTAGCCATGAGGGGCTGGAGCCTGGAGCCATCTTTGTTATTCTAGTGCAGGTTTTTCTTCTATACTGCCAGTCACTGGTGGGTGTGGAAGTACTGGATTCTGGTTTCTGAGGGGGAAGGAGGCTCAGGTGGAAGAAAAAGGGGACATGCAGACCCTCCACAGTGATTTTGTCCTTTTCTGGGGGAGCAGGTGGTGAGCAGAGCAGTGGGGTGGCACTGGTCCCAGCTGGATGGCTTGTCCATTGTTGCTTTTCATTGTCTCAGGCTTGGGAAAAAAAATGTGGTGGAGGGAGCAGTGGGGAGGCGTCAGCTAGGGTCACATTGCATTGGACTTGGTGAGCATTTTCTGAATGGAAATCACCCTCTTTTTGGTATACTTATGTGATTAATATTTTTGATGCTATTGTCTTATCTCATTGCTTTTCCACTAAATTATTATCTCAACCTGTAATCTCTGCCTTTTGTCTTTCTCACTGGACGGGACTGGGGGGAGGGTAGTGGCTGTGTGGGGCTTGATGCCATGATGATTTTTTGCCTTTTCTTTTAAACCCCTTTTTGTGCCTTTTTGCAGCTTCTGTATTCCTTAGTGCTTTTTGCCTACATTCTTGGACTTGTTTGTTAAGCTAGGAGACTAAACATTTAGAGGTTTCGTAGTTAGGGATCAATATGCCCCAGACCCCAAGGTCCTCTCCAGAACACATTTTGTAAACTGAGATAGAACCATCCAGGGGAAGGTTCCTCGGGGAGGGGGGCTCATGTTAGCCTCTCATTGGGGAATTTATGATAGATATGCTAATTAGTAAAACCTATAATGAGATACCAGATCTTTTGGGGGGTGTGCATTGCAGTGTATTGAGGTGCATTCGACCTGGATGTAGTGCACCTAAAGATCCTTAAAATAAATACCAAGGTAAAATCCCTTTTCCTTTCTAACCGTGTTTGACTCTTGATTTTAAGACCAGGAAAAGGCATCAGGCTTAAACCATGGCAGAAATAATAGCAATATTTTCAGCTGCTGTGTCTGTGCTTGGATTGATGGGGAGCCTCCCAACTGTAGCGTTTGTTGGGTGCACTTACAATGCTGTGATGATCACATACGTCATACATACTTTAGGGCAGACAAGGTTATAGAGAGATAACCCATGTTTTTTAAATGCATTGTTTGAACGCAAGGAATACCCAGAGCAGAATGACTCAGGTCTGCCTTGTAGTGAGACACTTAATTTTCAATGAATTGCTTTCAGTACCTTATTACTCACAGTTGTATGTGGCATCAAAGCAGCCTATCTTTGGGTGTGGGTTTTGATGCAGTGCAAAAGGATAATTTGCAAAACGTCTAACTCATGATGTTTCATTTATTCAAGCAAAAATCTAGATTAGAACCTATGAATTTAATGGAAAGGATTGAGTAAATATGCTGTTAAGAACAAAAATTCTCTAGTAGCCCTAAGTATTACAGGATAACCAGTCAGTATAAATGGACTCAGCTTATCTGTTTGACTTGAGCTCATGTTAGGGGCATTTCCCCAATCTAAAGCAATCTATGTCTGACTTGCGTTCTCCATGAGCTGAGCTCACTTCACTAATTCTTATAACTTTGATTCTTGTTTTATTCATTTCTAGTTACAGCATAACAAAGCATTTTAAGGCCAGCTGGATGGGGAGAAAGCCTTTCAATGAGATAAAATTACGTTTTGGATAGAGGTGCAATTGCACTTCCTTAATGAAGACTGCAGGAACAAACAAAGCAAGTAAGTTTCTAGATTATGGTACATGGGAGATTCTATACTAAAATTAATTATTTCTATGTGGATGAGATGGAAGTGACAGATGAATATAGAGGATAAATGAACAAGTTTTTCATGTGCACACACTTATTGGTTTTTTTTCAGCAAATTAAATAACTAGTCTTTTATTTTAGGAAACAATAAAAATGTATGATAAGAATGTGCAATAAACTATCAATATTAAAATCAGTTGCTGGCACTTTACTGAAATATGCATTTCAGATGCTATGATCAGTTCTGTAAATAATAGATCTGCTGGTTTTTTCAGTGTTGCTTATGCATCTTCTTTCTGATGTCTAGTCACCAGACATTTTTTATTGGTTTGGATAATTCCATTTTCCATTTCATTGAAGTTCAGTGCATGAAAAGTTCCCCATGAAGGCTTTTTAAAGTCTGGTAGAGACAGAAAAAGGGCTTGTGGCAGTCTGTAGAAGGGACTCATATCTCAGACACTTTAACAGCTACAGATCAATTTTTTGTTGTGAGGTACCTATTAAATTTATAAGCACATGTAGAGTTCAAAGAAAAAAATCTCCAAGACTAAGTATCCAGAGAGATTTTAGTCAAATTAGGGTACCTGGTATGTCTTCCAGACATTGTATCGAAGGGCTTTTGCTTCTGTGTTCTGCAATTAGGCTAGCAAGGCAGAAAGTAATAGAGCAGAAAACAAAGTGGATTTTCAGATGTTCTTTATTTTTAGACTGAAAACATTTCTCATGAATATTATGATGTTTTCATTAGGTATATCATGAAGTTGGTTTTCCTAACATTTGAGCTCGGTTTTATTTTTTTCAGGCCACTGGGCAAATCAAACCATTAAAAAACATTATGATATTTTTGGAACAAATGAAATATTTTTGAAAATTCTTATGGCATTTATTCATTTATCATAATTAAATGCAATTGTACTTCTACAAAGACTCTAAGTTAAAAGAAAGGAACACCTGACTGTATTTTCTAGAGCACCTGATTGCATACTTTCTAGTGTAGGAAACACTTGACATTTTGAAAATGCCATCCAAATCTTGCTTCAAATCCACATTGGCAAGTTTCCATGATCACTTGAATGTTTATTTTTCCGTTTGCATCTGTAATCAGAAAGCCACAGAATGGTTTGGGTTGGAAGGGACCTTACAGATCACCTCGTCCAATCCCCCCGCAATGTGCAGGGGCTCACATTGCTCAGAACCTGATCCAACCTGGCCTTGAACGCTTCCAGGGATGGGACATCCACGACTTCTCTGGGCAACCTCTGCCAGTGCTCCATTACCCTCTTTGTAAAGAATTTCTTCCTAATATCAGGTATACATCTCTCCTCTATAAGTTTAGAACTGTTCCTCCTTGTGCTCTCACACTCTGCCCGTGTAAAAAGTCACTCTCAGCAAGCTCAGGTGAGCACAACTGGCACATACATGAGGCTTCTAAACAGTAACAAGAAATACTGAATTTTCTATCACAACATGTCTGATTTAAATGCCAAAAGATTCTGGAGGCCATACCTTGAAGCAGCTAGCCATTAATGGGGTTAGGCTTGCAGGTAATCTCACAGCCCACAGGAGAACATCTCTCTCCCAAGGTGCAGGTGGTGACGCTATTGGCATCTGACTTGTACAAAAAGGAAAAGCCTTCACACCACACCTGGGTGATATATGTGGAAAGTCAGGTTCTCAGTGTGCCCATCAGGTCTCAGTTTTTTATTTGGTAAAGTAGGATTCTTAAGCCATCGTGGTCTCTGATGAATTCCCTTCATTATATATTGCATGCAGTTGTAAGAATACAAGCCTAAATAACCACATTAAATAACTTTTCAATTTTGCCCACTTTTATTTATCATTTCTTCTTCTCCTGGTACCAGCACCCTTACCTCAAAGACCATTTTTTGTGATTTCAAAAATGTTCTTTATACCAGAAGGGCTAAGTTGCTTTCCCCCTACTGTGTAAGTTTACTACGAAAGCAAACATCATAGCAAAAATCTTAGTGTGAGATAATTAATTGAGCATCTGCTGGAATAATTGTTTGTTGAAGATAAAACGGGAGGTCAGCAGACTTCACTGACATCAGAGAAGGAGTTAGAAGAAACTGGAGTATGCACTGGTGTTAAACAGTACATGTGCATATACAAAGACTGGACCTTCCATGGCAATTTTAAACCATAAAAAAAGACTAAAATTTATTACTCAGGTGAAGAATGATGAAAGACCTTAAGCAAAAAAAAATTACTGATAAGAAAAACCAGGGATGGACTGGGAGAGCTAAATATATTTTGGCAATTGCAGCATGCAAATATATAGTAAAGCAAGCAAGAGGAGAAAATGAAGTATTCTTAGCTTTTGGACTTTATTCCATAAACACAACCCCCCAGTACTAAAGTATTGGAAAAGAGAGGAAATACAAAGGGCCATTCTGTCCATCAGCACTATAAGGTAATACATATGAATATATAATACAGAAAGAAAATGAAAGTAGCAGTACAAATTACAGTTTGCTTGTGGTTGTTCAAAGTCCAAGGAAGCACAGTAAGAATTATCACAATTTGTGGTTATTCTGGCACTTTTTTAAAAACTAGAGATGCCAGCTTGAACTGTCCCAGCTATATTTCAGGGCAACATTTACATTCTCCTCATCTACCTTTTACTTGCAGTTTCTTTTGAAGAATTATCCTTTTCTTTCCTGTCTCAAACACAGCCTTGCTATGTTGCAAAAGTAAAATGGGTGTCATGGACTTTTGACCCTGAGGGCCAGAGCACTTCAGACGTGGCTGAGACAATCCATACACATTAAGCAAAAAATTCCAGCTGAAGTGAACTCAGAGATAAAGTCTTATGATTATAAAAGTAGCTGATGCTTAGTAGAACAGCTCAGGACTCACACCAAGGAAAGGGAAATGCTGGCCCCATTCAAGCTGGAGAGTAGTTCACCTCTCCCTTTTGTGAGGCCAGAGCTTCTCTCTGCAGGACATCATCCTTTGTCTTCTCTATTCTGTATTCTCTGTTCCTGTAGGTGATCCCTGAGCCAGGGTCTGCGTGAGCTGGCATGTCCAGGTGGTGCCATGGGCTGCCCAGCGTGCTGCAAAAGCCCCAGTGAGGTCCAGAAGCAATTTAGTGTTCTTCCAGAGTAAATTAGCTCTGCTCATGGCTAGGCTGATTAGCCTGGATTCAGCATAGTTGTGATGCAATGGTGTTCTTGCTCTCTTTGTTTTGTTTTTGTGCTTATTTGGCACTGGGGGTGCTTATTCATGGTGCTAAATTGCCCTGTACAGATGCCTACAAAGCAGAACATTCCTCATTACCTGCATAAGTAAGCAGGAGGTTCACTTGGTAAGTGTCTCTCTACATTCCCCGCTGGTGTTATGAGTTGTTTGTCTCAGCCCAAGAGCTTTTATCATTACTGGTGACTATTGTCTGAAGATTGTTCTGGTAACTGACTGTTACTTTGGTTGCTTCACTGGGCTGAAACGCTGTTATTTATAAGGCTTAGTCACTGTGTACAACAGATGTAACTTATTATCCTGGGAGCCATTCAGGATTCAAAGACACGCATGTTTCTCGTGAAATGTGGAGGTTATGTCAGGTCTTCAGAACTGAGGGAAAAAATGCTTGTTTTTTATTTTTGGAAAGTTGATCATGCATTAGGGTGATAACAGTAAAGCTGTATGAATAATTGTTTTTATCCCTTGGCAGATGAACCAAATCTAAAAGATTATTCAGGTCAAACTTCAAAGCAAGTCTATTTGGTGAATCAAATATGTTTCATTTTCATGCTGTCCATTTTTCACCAAATAAGGGAGCCAAAAATATAAGTTGCTGAGAGAAGCTGCTGATCTTTCACAGAACCGAGAGGAGCAGAGATCTGATCTTCTTGGAAGAGCTCCCATATCATTAGACAATCATCAGAGCAGGGCTGTCTCTATCACCTCAAGCATATGCTACCTAAAAAAATCAGGGAAGAGTTGGAAAACTTGATTAAGGCTCTTGCTTGTGGCCTGACCTTCTATGCATTTTATCTTCTTATCGCTGAGCTTGAATAGATAACAACACTGCACTCAGATATTTTGTTACATCATTATCCCCCATTGGCTTTTGTGCAAGTGTTCTATTCTAATGAAGTAAGCTTAGAGAGGTATTGAAAATAAACAGGAGAGGAATTTAGGGTAAGATTTTTTTCATCTTATGGTGTATATGGCTTATGGAGTTCCTATTTGCTTTCAAGTTCAGTATTAATAAGCTTAAAAGCATTCTTACAGGCATTTAAACAGCTAAATCTGCAGAATTTATAAGTTCTGATGAAATCGAGGGAATCTTGTTCTAACAGTCTCAAATAATTCTTTTTCAGTGTTTTCATGAAGTGAAAGAAACATGCTGCCATTTTTCACCAGCTTTATAAATGTATTTACCTTAAACTGTGTCATCTTCTTCAGATCTCTTTTATGACCAGTTTCAATTCCCTGGGAATCATATGCTCAGTATGGTAGCAAGTTTTGTAATTTGTGAAGTCTTTAGTTAATATTTGAACAGAAAGAAAGCATTTCATTTTTTAATAAGAATTTTCACTTGCTCTGTTGGGAAAAAAAAAATCTTGTGTTAATCCTGAAAATCCTGATTCTGTTCATAGTCTGCTGAAAAGGCTTCAGATTTATTTCATACCTCACAGGCACAACTGAAATGTTAAGAGCAGAGGAACTATCATCTTGCTTATTTGGACTCAGCCTGTCTCAACTGCTACGCTAGGGATGCAAAGTGGCTGCTACTTGGACTGCCTGTCTTGGGACTGAGTAAACAACACATTTCCTCAGGCAGATGCAGTAGTGTTTATAAGGAATGGCTCTATTTTTGAGAGAGATCTAAAATACTAGTTTTACAGTAAAGGTTTTTTTTTGGAGAGGAAAGGTGAATGTTAAAACATACATTGTCTCTTTTATTGGATTTTAGATGGAGTACCAGATTCTGTCTCATTGCATATTTAATTTTTCTCATGGCATAGGAAAAGAGAGGAAAAAGTGAATCTCGCAGCTTTTACTTTAGTAGTCTTGAGAAGCCATAACCCAGAGATTTTAGGAAAAACAAGTGTTAAGACTCTTAGCCACTCAGTCTAGCAACTCAGAAACTGGACTACCCTCACACTTTCCAGTCCAGTTGCTTTCAGGACTGACCACACAGTTCAGTTTCAAAGTGAGTGCAGCTTAGACCTTTGGTAGCAGCACAGCCCAAAGCACAAAAGTCTCTGACCTTTTCCTTGTTGCATCAGACACTTGTTCTCACCTACTCTCTAAGACTTGGGATTCAGGAGCTTTCTGCTCTATTTTATTCCTTGCTACTACACTCTCAGCTTTGAAATAGAGAGGAGAGAGTCCTAACCTTTGAGGACACCTTTGTGGTACTATGCCCTGTTAGTAAAATTTATGTTAAATAATGCAAAATTGCATATTGAGTGCATCTGGATTGCTAGTCGCTGACTGGAAAGAATGTTACACGAAAGGTAATAAAGGAAATATGTTTGTACACAGTTTGAAGTATTAGGAAGGACTTGAAGTTATTAGCATTTACAGGATTTCTTCTGTGACAAGGGAAAGATAATCGTGCTAGAGGTGTAATCCTATCTTCTACCAGAGCTGGGATTTTGACTCAGGACTCTACCTGGGCAAACAGAGCTCTCTTTGTTGACTTGTTCACTGTAACACCAGGTCAAACAGAACTCTGACTTCCAGCTGGATAGAGAGAGGTGAGGATCAAAGGAAATGGAAGAATTTGCAACAAAATGTACAGGGTCTAGGAGACAAAGCTGACATAAAGTCAGGATCAAGAGAAACCTTAGGCTTGACGCTTTGAAATTCTTGTTTTATCAGATTATTTTTAAGGCTTGCATGGTCTAAAACCAGCTTTAGTTGACTTTCTGGAAAAAGAAGATTCTTGATTTGATCCCTAGGTGGCCAGAGTGCTACTTGCTGGATATTAGAGAGGAAACCAAAGGTGATATTTTGCTGTGAAGATAAAAACATTTTCAGTAAAAAATCTAACACTGACAAAAACTGGCAGAATGCTTTACGTTCTAGCCAGGACTTTTTCTGTCCCTACATCAGAGGGAAAAAGAATGGAAAGTGTTTTGGTGCTGCCTCTTTTTCCTACATGGGAATTGACTGAAACCTTCCCCATGAAGAAACATCATGCTGTTTTATCAGTTACAGGCACAATGCATGAAAGCACAAAGGATTTAACAACGACACATTTAGCACTTTAGGTCATGTCTGCTATGAATACTCTGAAATTCATAAAGTATTGAGGAAGACTTTCTCTTAGTGCTAATTTGAACCATCAATAAGTGAAATATTCAAAATATGTCTAAAAATTAAGATTGTATGTGTTGACTTGAATGATTAAAACTCCTAAAGCAACTATAATTAATGTGTATTAATTTATAGGTGGCAATATAAAATGGCAAGTTCTTTCATTTTGTAGTTTTGCTGTTAGAGTGTGGTAAGTAATGAGGGTTCCCAGAAAGTTAAGT
Organism: Dicrurus megarhynchus; assembly: GCA_013399195.1. NCBI lineage: Eukaryota > Metazoa > Chordata > Aves > Passeriformes > Dicruridae > Dicrurus > Dicrurus megarhynchus. The sequence goes on from VXAD01008716.1 coordinate 384,284, forward strand.
ACATGGAATCACAGGCAGTACTGATACATGCACGTGGAATTCATTTCAAGTAGCTTAGAATATTCATGCAAGAGTAGGACAGTGAGGAATCAATTTAGGTAAAGTGCTCTGTTGAATAACTGTGTGCTTAAGGTTAAGCAGATGTCTGAATGATTGCTGCATCTGGTCTAAAGGACATAAGGAGATACTTGCTGCTGATTTTCAGTCTAAAATCTATTATTGCCACATGAAGAAAAGAAAAGGGGGATGATTTTTGCGACACCTTTCAGTTCTCCAGCAGCTGTATTTTATTCAGTGGAAGTCACTTTGCAACTCAGACTGTTCCCTGCAGAATTTTTGGAATTGGGATGCTCATGTTCTCTATCCTGATTAAAAGGTTGCAAGGCCACCCAAAGTTTAAATCAAAGCAGAATTTGATCAGTAAAATTTATCCCAAAAAGAGTAGAAGATAAAGGAAAAGAGAAAGAAGTGGGAAGGAGAAGAGATAAATATAAAAAGAGAGAAGAAAGATGGGGATGGGTTTTATAGGTGCTTATTTGGGAAATACAAATTCTTTTGTATTAGAAAAAAAACCAGTAGAAAATACTGTTTCTTTAAACCATTTTTTTCTTTTTTTAATAAGTCTTCAATTTGCAGTCTGTGTTTCTATGGATATAATCAATGACAATTTTTATTTTAAAGGTGGATGACAGATATTAATGTTACAGAGGTTTATCATCTTTTCTGGAGAATTAAAAATGGGCATGACCCTAAGAATTCAGATATTAAATATACACAATTACATGGTTCTGACCACAGAGAGGAAATTTTATTCTGTGATCAAAGGAATACTTTTTTCCAGTGAGATACAGATGATGCAAAAAAAAAAAAAAAAATTAATAACCTTTAATTCTGGTGAATGAATAAGTGAGGGTAGGTCTTACAAGGCAAAGGATGACAACAGAGTACATCCACTATACTTCCTGAGTGGATGGAGACACTCGGGTCCTTGGTAGCACTGTAATTTTCATTTTCCCTTTGTTTTAGTATTAAGTGCTAAAAAAGCAACGGAATACTATATAGCTTTGGAATGAAAAACAAAAAAATAACTTCTTATGAGGGGGAATACATTTTGGTGTATTGCACTGGGTGAATGCTCAGTAAAACAGAGCTGGAATCACTGAATCAGACATCTCTGTGAAAGTGCAATGAAGGTCAGCGTCGTAATGATGGGAAATGCAGCTGATTATTCCCTTGTATTTCACTTCTGGAACTTAGGACTGTGTATCCTAGAGAGGCTGAAGGAAAAAGTAATTTGCAGAATGACTCATTGAAGAGTCACTTGGATGTTTCAAGTAAATGTCACATTCCGATCTGTTCAGAGGTTTGCAAAGTGAAAAGAAACCCTAAGAAACAGGAGGTTGATTGTAAAGCCTCTGCTGGTGGAAATGGAGTCAGTCCAATTCTTAAGACAACTCTCCCTGCCCCCATTTGAGTTGTAAGTATTCACTACAAAATGAATCTTTTCAACAGCTCAGTTTTCTCAGTGGAATATTAGGGAGAGCAGCCTGTGTGTATGTGTTAAGGGCTGTGTGTGTGTGAAGCAGTCAGTTTTCTCCCACATGATTAGCACAGATCTTAATTACCGCATGTTTCCCAAATCTGGCAGATGAGGTGGTTTAGTTCATTGTGTAACCATCTGAAAAATGTTGTTAGGTGGTCAATTTTTTCGTTAGAGTTCTATTTTCTATGTTATTTTACATATTTTTACAGTGTTTTGCCTTTCAGATGCTGTAGGAAGAGATAACGTACATTGTGGGCATCACTACAGTTGTAACTCAAAATTCTGACGAGTCTTAATAGAGGTAATTTAAAGTATGCACCATTTACTTACTTATTGTGATTTTTAATAATTATTAAAAAAATTAATTGAATTTCGATAAGCAAATTCTTACTGCTTTCTAAGTACCGATGTATTCATACAATATATTTGGAAGCATGCTTACATCTGGATATATGTAAATAAATACATGTATTCATTTTTTTTAATGTATGTATTTGTGTAACATTTGTGCTATTTTATCCAGGAGATCTATATGTAATTATCTACACAGAGTATTCAGTTTCTCATCTCAAGCAGATCAAAAGAGGATCCACTTAGGTACAAGTGGCCCAGCAGGACCTACAAGGAGATGAGGTGCATTAATACTCCCAGGCAATATCACAGCGAATGGAATTAATGTGGCCAGCCAAACATAACTTTTCACTTGTTTCATTGATGTAACAGGTGAAGATTAAAATAGCTGTGGTTTTCTAATTTAGATATGGATTTTTACAAAAGTATGAATTGTATAAAGGAGATATGTCAGGTGACCTTAGTCTCGTTCTAGTAAAAAGTGTAACATCGATTCAGTAAAGAAGTGACAATTTAAAACATATAAATACACAAGTTAATTCCCCTTCAGGTTTCATTGCCTCAATTATGCTAGAAAGAAGTTAATCTAAAGTAAACATAAGAATTTTGACTACCCTATCCCACATTTGCCTAGGAGACTGGTATTTACATGTGATATCTCCATTTTATACACTCTTTTGAGCAAAGAGTAGGAACTAGATTTTAGCTGAAGGAAACAGAAATCTGATAGTGAACATTTATTCCTATTTAAAGTGACTTGGTTGGCTCATGCTCTGAAGCGTGATGTTTTGTATTAGATAACAATAATTGGTTTTAACAGGTCTTTTTTTTTTTTTTTAATTTTCATGCCAGACAAAACCATTCACCGTATCAAAGTCTGACAACAGACCTTAAACCAAAGGGTGACCAAAATAACTTTTATGCTTTGAAAATCTATTTTATGGGCTGCAAGGAATTTTTTTTTCTCTTAGATGAAAATGTGTAACAGACAGTAATTGCTCATACCTCTCACCATAGAGAATTGGCCCAACCATTAGAAATATAAGTCACAGTCAGGTTGGGAGTTTCACTGTAGTATCATTCACCCTTTGCCATTGATTACAGCATTCAACTCTTATGTTCAGATGCCTTCACAAAACAGCAATATGTTTTGAGTTATTGATACTGTTGGATGTATTTAGAATTTGGTTTGCTATTAGAAATGCGGAAGAGTGAGAACGGCAGCTGGGTAGGAGGTTGTTACATCTGAAATAACTTGCAAATTTCCTTAGGCTTTTGATCTGTAGAAAGGGCTCCTCTCTAGAGCAGAAGCAATTTCAAATGTATTAGCAACTGAAACTCAAAATGAGCAGTACCAAGATTCTAACCTGTGAATTCAAAGCACAAGTATATTTATTTGCAAGTTCTGGTCCTGGACGAAAGAAATAAAAAGAAATACCAAAATAATTACAAGATTTTTTACCACTTAATACACATATTTTCATCAATATGTAAATGTAAACTGTATAGAAAACAGAATTTTGGAGGGAGCTTTTGAACATAAGAAGCAGGGCTATTTATTTTTTGTTAAGAATCAAGAAACAGACCCCTTCCAATCCCCACAGCCTGTGCTCTAAGAAGCTTGAGAGTTTACCAGAACAGAAAAATATAATTTTTATTTTTAGTTTTCAACATACATACAAGATATGTATCCATAATTAACAGCAGTAATATTCAATATGACTTACAGATGTGTGCCATTCATTATGACTTCTATTGCTGGTACCGTTCCTCTCAAATGTTATGTTCAGGTCAATATAGAATATCTTTTATGCTTTGGTGCTCCAGACGTGGAGCTGAAATTGTAGCTGTTTTCTCCCCTTCCCATCCCATTCTCCTTTGCTTCTTCTTCTCCTCATTCCCCTGAAAAGAAAAATAAGGCAGAAACCTGGGTTTGGGATATTTCAGTTAGAATGCTTATATCGTACCATCATATGTCTTGTCACCAGAATCAGATGTCAAACCTGCAGCAAACTACAGAATTTTCTCCTTTAACTTACTTATCTTTTGGAATAGGCTCTGTGGTTGGTGTTTGTCCATCTCTGTTCATGTTCTAACTACCACTAGTCTACACCCTCACCCTTTGCTGGTGCAGGCACGCATTTGTACCGCAGTTAATTTTCCACAGTCTGAAAAGCTGTGAAAAGTAAGGGTCATTTACCATGTTACCGTTGCTGCATTGTAGTAAATCTTATGCAGGTGCTTTAATGTTCTTAATGGCATCTTTCTGTAACAGAAATTAAAACATACCATCTGGTAGGGCTGTGAAGAATGTTGGCAAGAACCCTTCAGTAGTTTGTAATTTAAAGACATAATTTTCTTTTAGTCATATGAAGGTTATGAATTTTTACAGCACTTACAATTAGAAAGCTATAGTTGGCCAAAATCATTTCAACTATGATTAATGTGTAGTTTTAGAATTATAATGCAAAATACATTTGAAGGCTTGTTTAGACGACGACAAATAGCTTTTTTAATGGAAAACACATTGAAAGGAGTTTTATATCAGAACTGTAGAAATAAAACAGTGGACTGATGATATACTTGATAGATATGAATGATGCAAAGCTGGCTTGCAAGTAAATCTAAGGAAGCTTGACCTAAAACATCAGTTATGGTCTTGTGCTGAAAACTACTTTGGTATATTTTTGGGGGACCTGAAAAAAATTCTCAGGTGTTTTTAAGAAAGAAAAAGCAAAATTATTTCTGAGATGCTGTTGAGCTCTCATTAAGTTTAAAATACTTGCACACTATGCTACTTCTGGGGTCCTTATTTTTTTTTTTTCCAAAAGAACAAGCACAACATGCAGGATGAAATATCAATTTGTTTTGTTTGCCTCCTGCATATTTTTAGCAATGCAAGTCACTCTTGAGGAAAAAAACTTAACTATAATGGCACATCATCCACAGACTCTGAATGAGCAGACTATAATGAATGATTAATTGTGAGGGCTCACTGCTGTGGAGGGAAGTTCTGCAAAATATTAAAATTGATCCTCTCATTTTTGCAGATTTCTAATTAATAAATGTGAGTCATAAGTGAAATATTTCCCCAGCACAAAAAGCCCTTTGCAGTTCTTGGTAGACAGGAGAAAAACAGAAGTCATGATTTCAAATTTACTTGAAGTCTGCACACCTCTGGGCAGTGTGATAATAATGTATGTACCCCCATCTATCTTGAAGCTGATCTAACTATCTGCTGAAAACCTGGGGTACATGAAAGGCTCTGTCACTGAAGGTCTTTGAAATCCAAACAGACTTGGTGATGAGTGTGTTACTGGCGTAGCAAGGAAACATGTACAGAAGAAACACTTGAGTGCACCTGCAATTTCAAAGGAGAACACGGCTTATAGTGTTGCTTAAGAAAACCGTCGAGTGAAATCACTGCAAGGCAAGGCCTAGGAAAATTTTATGGGGAGATTTGACAAAACAGTTCATGTACCTTGTAGCTGAGGATACCTATAACAGAGCTCCAAGAGCCACACCCATTCCTTTACTCTAAATTGCTAGCAATTAATCTACTTTATTAGGAATCAATTTTTTTCCTAAAATTTAATATATAATGACTTTCAATGCTATTAAGTGATTTTTCTGCATTAATTTAATTTCAGAAAGAGATACATGATAAAATTTCCACTGTCATCCAAATATATCCTCTTTTCTATTCTACCAAGGATGGGCAAGGAACAAGAGCTCTATTACTTTTTGTTTTATCTGAATTGCAGTTATTATGATTGGGTATCTTCTACCCGGTGCCAGATATTTCTGTGTTTACACTGTGATATTTTAGATAGTTTCTGAAGATAATGTTTGGCATTTTTTACATTGTGACATCTAGTTTGACTCTTCAGACCTCATTTATAAAAAGCAAGATTGCCTCTATGGTCCCAGGAATATTTTATACTTGAAAATACTTAGATATTTTTCTTTTGGCCATCTGTCTACAACTACTTACTCAAATCAGGGCAGCCAAGGTCATCTTGCATCTCTTGTCTAAGGCTGTCAAACTTATTTTCAGCCTTGTCAAGTTCAGCCTTTGCTTTTTATCTTTGTGCTAAGGGGACATTTAGCGTAAGTGTGGTTCTGTTGGCATTTCTTTTTCAGTCCCCTTTTTGACTTATTGCTTTCTGTGCCATTTATTGCTCTGTGACCATACTTGGTTTATTTTAAAATACAAATTATTTTCTGTCTCTTCTTCATTGTTTCTTACAACCTCCAATGCAACCTTAAACCCCTTTCAGCAAAGCAAAAAGTTACAGTATTTGGTTTGCGGTTACTGTTTCATATGAACTGAACTCAGAAATCTGATCAGAGTACCTTGAAAAGCAAATGGCATAGTTCTGGCTCAGAAGGTGGGAGCAGTTCTCTAACATCTCTGAATGCTTGTTTTATCTCTGATTAGTCTTGCATTTTGAACAACAATGAAAAGTCACTGAGAAAAAAATACTGTACTTTTAAGCATCATAGTTAGGATATTTAAAAATGCTCTACAAAAAATATAAACAAACCAACAGTTTGTGCAGCGTGATGTAAACATGCATAATTTGTCTAGTTCATCACTGTCATGCTTGTATTATGCTATTTGGGCTGGTTACCTGGAGAGAAACTGATCTAAGCTTATCTATAGCACAGTGGAAGTGACCTGGTGCAATTTTTTCTCTGGATCTCCGGATCCAAAATAAGGTTGAGCCCAGGTGCCATGTAGAACTGCAATGACTAGCACACAGTGCTTGGCTGCTTCTTGGGTAACTCTTAAAGAAACGTGGTGGTTGCAGCAGTGCAAGCCATGCAACAAATAACTAATCAGAGAGTATTTTTTTTCTCCTTGCTTTGGGGAATTTTTTAGGAACATCTTCCAGGATGCTATTTCACCCTGAAACTTTAAAATGGTGCATTCAACTGAAAAGTACTTAGCATTTTGTAGAGCTTATTAACCCCCTTGTCAGAGATTTCAATAAAAAGTATTGTCCTCATCGACACAGAATCAATTGTGCATATCGCTACATCTTTCTTTTTCACTTCCTTTTCATAATATAATATTCTGAAACTTCATCAATGACCTTGAAAATATGGTTCTGCACTGAAGTGTTTTTTATTTCTCCTCCAGGGAGCTTTTGTCACTACCTCAACAGACCATTCAGGAGGTGAAAATGTGGAGCTGTTTCAGCTGCTCCCTCCCTTGTTTGCACTGCCAGCAAGGTCAGGTGCTACTTATTGCTGATGCTGTTCCTATGCAGGATTGTGAAATGGAGGAGGGACACCCAGGCAGACAAGTTTTCAGAATTTGAAGGCACAACATGGGTCTTCACTGCACCAAAGGGCTTTGTCCCTGTTTCACCACACTAGGTAGTCCAACCCAATATGTCTGTGCTCCAAGGCACCTGCCATCCCATCCCATCCCATCCCATCCCATCCCATCCCATCCCATCCCACTCCCTCATGGGAATACTTTGATTTCCTACATCTTTGGGAGACCGCCCAAATGAGGGATAAAAAACAGAGATGTACTGAGGGGGTTGCAAGGCAAGACATTTATAGTGTTCCCAAAGGAAAACAAAAGCCATGCAATGGATTGATCATGTGAGCAGCTTGCAGATCCCTGAAGAGCAGAAGAGGGAAGGAAGGCAGGAAAAGGATGACTTTGAAATGAGTCTGGATTTTGCTCATGGAACCACTTGGGAGCTGTCTCCTGGTGACAGGCAGCCCCATGAGGCAGATAAACAGCTGCAGCACTTTGCTCAATTGTGCCTCTCCTGTGCCTCTCTTCCCTACCCTCTTAGGCTGTCAGGGCAGGGAAGAAAAGGCTGTGTGTGCAGCCTGAAGTACTCTCATGAAGGTCAGCTTTGTGCTTTTAGAAACTGGCACCAAGGTGGGCTGGTGTGTTAGTGCTCTTGGAGGCAGGAGCCTCATGCCTAATTCCTCCTTTGCTTGACAGAACTGATGTCTACTGTCTTACTTACCTGAAGTGGTATTTTGAATGCTTGAGATCAAAGAACCAGAAGGAAGAAAGGAGCCTGTGTCCCTGAGTCATCCAGATTGAGGAAGTCAGAGGACTTTCCAAGTGTCACTCGGGGGGGTGGGTGACAGAAAGTTGCCTGGGACAGGGACTGCTTCAGTGTTTTGCATCAGTGAAGAGCTTCAATGTAACTGATCAGCTGTCCAGGCAGCAAAGCCTCAAGTTTGGGATTGGTTTCTCCCAGCCAAATGCCCTAAAAACTAGAATTCTGGGTCTGATTCACATTTCTTTTCCAAATGGCTTTTTGGGATTCTTTTTGGTGTGGTACAATGGCATTAAAGGAAAACCTCCTTCACTTGAATAATCTGTAAGGATTTGCTTATTTTCTTAAGAGGAGGTTTGAGGGGGACCAGAGATCCTACCCAAGGCCAGGCATCCCTTTGTACTCATTGATCTTTTTACCTCCCAGGCCTGCAGGATCTTCTGGCTGCTGCTCCAGGACGCAAAGAGCACCCCAAGTTGACTTTCCAGTCACTAGGTGATAGAGATTTGGTTTTTAGTTTCATTCTTTTGAGTGAATTGGATGCTGCTATAGGATGTTGTGAGTTTTGCAGTTCTTTTGCTTGTCTTGATTGTCTCCTGAGAGACAATCTCAGTCCCGTGGGACTTTTGCTGTAGGGAACGCTGGATTTTTATATCTAGGCATGTATGGTTTTCTAGCTAATTTTGTGGAGAGACTGTTCCTTAGCCCTGCAGGTAAGTAGAACTATTTTTTCTGTCTTCTTCAAAGCAGGATAGCCAAGTCCAAATTGGGTGTTGGTAAGAACCACCAGATCTGCTTTTCTTTGAACCATGCCCAAGCATTGTCACTGGCCAAAATGATACCAAAGAATATGCTAAGGATTAAATAATGTGGATAATTGTGACGAAATGTCCCGATGCTTTTTAATGTACTAGTACAAAGATAGTGGTATCAGTGTGACTTTGTGACTGAGCTACTTAATGGGTATTTAATTGCTCCTCCTTAGATTCTTTGTATTGTGAAGAACATCATTGCTTTTGGAAAAAAAAAAAACAAAACAGAACAACAGGACAGCTTCTAGGTAAATTGAAATAAAAATATTTTCAAATTTTATGCTTTGGTGTAGAGAATAGACAAATATTACCTTAGAAGAGCTGGAAGCATATCTACTGTTTCAAGAGGAGTTCCTGAAATTGCAAGGGGAGTTTGAAACTTGGTGCACTTTTGTTAATGCAAAAATGGACTTATTGGTTCTACATCTTTTCATTCAGTTACTTTAAAATTAATTAAATTTTGGAAGATTTTAGATATTTACACCTTGTTCATCCCATAACTTAGTTGAATTTTCAACTTAATTACAGTCATAAGTGTGTTCACTCGCTAATCAAAAGCTAATGATCTCTTTCATAAGGTAGAGCATTTTGGGGCTCTACCTGTAGTTAAACACCTGTATCATTTTAGCAGAGAAAGTTTGTCAAGGTCAGAAGGCCATGGAATAGCACATCAAGAAAACGAAATGGAAGTTGTAGCAATTTGCTCCAGAAATTCAGTGGTGACTGTCAACCTGCATAAAGCTGTTCAAACTCTGTCCTCTTGGTAATGTCCTATTTTAACTAAAGAATGCGTGCAGGCACTGCTAATTCATTCTGAAATCATTCTCTGCTTGCTGAGCTGAAATGGGATCCAAAGCTAAGAAATTGTATCTGAAACACATCCTTGTTTTTGTTGTGAATTCTATGGTGTCTGCAGCGCAGCTTGAAGATTGCCACCTGGTTACTTTAAAGCAACACAGAATTTATTTAAATTATAAACAAACTCTCTAAGATATTCTTCTTTTTAATGTCACATCCACTGGATATGTTGATTATAATAATCACTTTACTTCGCCATTGTAAAGAGCTTCCTTTCCTTCTATTTATATATAACATCCAAAAATTGATCTGGAGAGTAAAATTGCGTAGTCTGATGCTTACTTGTTTCTGTGGAGACCTACTGATTTTTCACGTATGCCTTGGAAAGCACTGAGCCCACCTGTGGCATTTAAATTACCTAATGAATGTAGTGCTAATGAGTGAAACATTATTCACTTATGCTTCTGCCAGACAGAGTCTCAGATCTTCAAAATTTGGAGTAATTTCTGTCAAATAGAGCTGACAACAGCCTTTTTCTGTTGATCTGCTGCTTTTGCCATCCTTTAGACATCTGTATATTTCTCAGGTATGTGAAAACCAGTCTCAAAAATAAGAGGGCATAGATCATCCATGAGCAGAATTTGCAGCTGTCTCAAACCATGCTCCTGGAGCAGATGGATCAAGAATCAAATTGTAGATGGTGATTTATTTAATACCTTTGTCAAAATGAATATTCTGGAGCCGGGGCAAATTTTTTTTGTAGGCAATCCTGAAATTTATAGATACAAGTGAGATGAGTTTTCACACATCTTTCAGTATCATTAAGAATTGAAAACATAGTTCATCTTTCAGGGGTATTTATAGTTCTCCCTGGAATTGCTATTTTTCCAAACAGCTGTTTCTGCTACAATTCTGTCCTGCTAGTGTATTCTTTTTTGTCAGTATGTAACGAAATGCATAAATAACCCAAATCTGCAGTGAAAAATAAAAGTCACTTCTTGGAGATACTTGTGATCGAGTCAGATACCTTTCCTCTGTTCAAAAATATGACTAAAGAGACTTGTAATAAATAAGCTTTCATTAAGGGAGTGGGAAGCATGACCCTTCTGCAAATGAATGAACATCTGGTTTGGAACCTTAATAGATTTGATTTTTCCATACTGTCATCCAATTCTTTCTCTGTTCTCATTTCATTCTGCAGTTCTGAAAGATCTGCCAACAAGTCATTACCTTAAAACTTCTTGTAGTGAGAGCCTGCCAAACTGATGGGCCTTCACAAGCCTCTCCTTGTGTGTTTGCCTTGAGAAGGAAGGTGTTTTCACACTGTTCTCTCAGCCCTGATTGTCCCATATTTGCTGAATCTCCCTGGAGACTCAGGCAGTCATTTTGTAGTTGTACAAAGTTGACAGTTGACCTTTCTTTCTTAACCATGGAAAAAATATTCATTATTCCACAGGAGATAAGAATGCATGTACAGATCCACATGTTCACAATGTTATGTCACTCCCATATTTCTGCTTGTACAAGGCTCAGAACTTTGCTATTATTTTGAGCTGTTTATTTCCTGGAATGCAAGCCAAAATTGTACAAGACCTGGTTGTTGCTGTAGATGACGTGTTTTTATATACCTGGAAAAATGTGTTTAGTGAGGTTGGACTACATGATCAAGATGACAAGATTATGTCAAAAGGGAACTGCAGTAATTTCCCTACCCTCTGTGTCACTGACAGAGAGAGGTAGTAGAGAATTTGGGAGTGAAGAATGAAGAGGTAGGAGGAAGGGTTGATAAGATTTGGGTTTGTTTATCATTATTCTTCTCTGATTTGATTGGTAATAAAGTCTGTTTTGCCCATGACCATAATCAGTGGGTGATCCCTCCCTGTCCGTATACAGACCCATGAACCTTTCCTTACATTTTCTTTCCCCTGTCCAGATGAGGAGGGGAGCGATAGAGTGGCTTTGGTGGGCACCTCACATCCCTGTTTGAAATTTCTTTTAGCAGAGCTCTGTTCAGAATGCTGTAATGATTAAAAGACATAATAAGCTCTCACCACTTGCTTTGTCCTCTCCAAAATGTAGATTACAGGGAATAAGAATCCTTCAATGGACGCCATAAATAAATGGTTGATACATAAATTGCTCCTAGCTCTGCACTTCCATGAATACTTTGCACTGTGAACTGATGTCTTGGTTTTCTAGTAATGAGAGCAGCACTCACTGAAACATATCTAGTCACAGCTCAAAAATGGCACCGACAATTTGCAATGGCAAAGTTGTAGAATTAAATAATTCATTGTCAAGGGATTACCAAAACACCTGAACATAAAACATTTGAGACTTGAAAAATTGAATAATAGTCTAAAACTAGAATTTTTCCAGGTAAGCTGATAGTTTTTATATTAATACCGTGCTCAGAGTGTTGACATTATTAACATGTTACACATACACACAGTGCTATTACCTGTTGCCTTGGTAACCATATATATTACTCTGGTAGCATAGCAACATAAGTGAACATGCATGGCTTTGAAGAATCTAAAACAAATATGTAAGTAAGTGGAGGGAGTCAGGTCTGAAGGAAAGATGTTTTTTGTGCATCAACAAGAACTGAATATTGTACTTTCTGGAACTATTTCAGGAAGAATAGATTTTTTTTTTCTCTATGTTAATGCCCTCCATATTGACTTCCTAGTTGGAATTGCAAATTTGAAATGCATTTATTTCTGTCCTTCATTGCTCACCCCTCTTCCTTCTAGGATGAAAGTGCATCATCAAAAGGTAAAATATCCTGAATGCTTTCTAAAGGAACAGTGTGAAAAAGTAATTGAAACATGATAGCCAAGCTATGTTTTGGGCAGTTTTATCTATGGTTTCTTGTTTCTAGTAGTCAAACTGCAGGATCAGGATGTTGAACGAGAACTGTGTGAGAGGGGAATAGTCCGTAGAAGGCTGACTTTACAAAGCCTTAGGTAACTTCAGTCAGTTTTAGGTACTGGTGATAAAGTAGCAAGAAAAAATAAATTGCTCCCTACAGAATATGGACTTGTGTTTCTACGATACTGTGCACTTGAACTTTGTGGTGTGAGCAGTGCATGACTTAGTCATGGACAGACCTCTGTGAGCTGTTTGTTATTTTAGAGACTTGGGACTAGAGCTGGGAAATCATCTCTGTTTAGGACCATGCAAATTAAATTTTTCAAATTCAGTATTACTCAAGTATATGCTTGAAGCTAAATGCATTCTTAAATGCTGATCAGAATGAATCAGTTATGAACTTAAGAATACAGGGATGTCACTTCATGAACCAAGGACAAAGACAAGCAAGTCCTCTGCTCTGCAGTGCACTTGTTCTCATTGGTGCATCTCCTGTCCATTTGAGGCTGATTAAGGGAGAAAGATTAGAAGACTGCAAATAGCATGTAAAAGACTAAGGAGTGGTAAAATATCTACACTATCCCACTTCTTATGCAAATTTTTATTGCTCAGTATTTTAGTGATTTAATTTCTGTACATGTAAATCACACTGTGTTTCTTTTGTTCCTCATGAGATCACTGCTATGGAGCTGTTCTTTATTAAATTTCAGCAAATTTCCATCTGTGTAAAATTACACATTCAAGTAGGTGTGAATTCCAAAGGAAATTACTTACTTTTACTGCAGTTCCCTTTTGACACAACATTCTCATTTAATTCTCTTCACTCTATTTTAATTCTTGGTGCGGAGTGGGGTTATATGTGTGGTAGAGACAATATGTGAAACTTGTTATCTGGGTAGGTGTGAAAAGTATCTGTGTAGCTACATCCAATTTTTACTTTACTAGAAAAAGACTGTATATGACTTTAAAGCCCTGACCACATCCAGACTCCCCATGTGATGATGTATACCCATCTGAAAAAACTTTCCATACAAATTTTAATTCAGTGTTAGTATTCTCAATTATTTGCATTTTTGGATGAATCTTTGTTTCATATATATAAATGATAAATAACAGAAAGTTGTCAGCTTCTCTCCCTATATTAGGTTTATGGTTGCTATGATTTCTTGTGACTGTGGCTGTAGTAGCCAGAGAAATAAAAGACAGTTTGTCATACACAGACACTTTCTCACTGTATGGCCTATATTTATACATTCATGCCGACAATCAAACTTTAGAGTCTTTGCTCATCTCTCTCCCCTGACCACAGCTGGTGTGCCATGTGTTCTTGATGTGTACAGTTCACTACAGCTTTGTTGGGTGGGGGAATTTTCACCTTAGTGGGGGCAGACCCAGGAGTCAGGAACATGCCAAGGCTACAATGAGGTCAAGTACACCCACTCCTTAGAAGAGGGGGAAATTTGTTTCTGAGCTTTGTAGAACACTTCAAAAGCTCACATTGCTCAGTGACTTTTGCTTAGAAGATCTCTTGTTTCAGGAATCGCCATTGCTATTGCCAGAAATGTGAGCAAAGGGTGTTTTGATAATAAGGAATGCCAGCCCAAATTGTTTGGAAGACCTTATAGCCCATCCTGGCTTATAAAAGCTAATGATGACTTATCCTTTGGAATAGGACCCATTACCTGTGCATACTTCAAAAGATGAGGTGAAGTCAGCTGTCTCTTAGAGATGTGTTAAAGTTTAAACTACTCAGAAACCTTTCTCTCACACCAAAGAGCATCACTCAGGATGCTGATACTGAATATCTCATTTTTAGAAAAGCAAGCAAGTGATATGATATAGCTGCATAACACCAGGGGCAGCATCCATTACAAGGTTACTCTCATGTCTTCCTGTACTGTAAAGTGATTAACAAGGAACAGAGATAAGAAGCTAGAGCAATGCAAATTTTGAGTGTTTTCCTGTCCTCAATATCCTTCAAGCTGTGTCTTCTGTCACTTTTTGAAATGAGCATGATTCCTCCATATACATCAGAGATTTCCAATATAACCCTTAAGTAAAACTAAGTTTATTTCAGTTACATGAAAAGAGTCCCCATTAAAACACGTCAATCCAACCTGTCAAAGCATCCTAGAATGGCTTGGGTTGGAAGGGACCTTGAAGCTCATCTCATTCCAACCCCACTTCCATGGTCAGCTACACTTTCTACTAGACCAGGTTGCTGAGAGCCTCATCCAGCCTGGCCTTGAACACTTCCAGATGTGGGGCATCCACAACCTTCCTGGGCAACCAGTTCCAGTGCACCATCACCCTCACAGTAAATAATTTATTCCTGATATCTAATCTAAACTTACACTCAGTTTGAAGATATTCCTACTTGTCCTGTTACTACACGCCTTGATGAGTTTTACTGCCAGAGTGGTATTCAACTACAGGAAGGAAACAAAGTGGGAAATTTTCAAAATGTGGTAACTAGCATCTCTGAGCATGAGTTGTAGCATCAGTGAAAGATGAATAGTGGTGTCATGATTAGTAAGTTCATTAAATGGTATAAAGTTATACAGGGCTTGAAAGAGGCGGGTTCAGTTCATGCTTTCTATGTGACCTTGGACAAGCTGTTTATGCTGTGGTGTAGTAGAGAATGTGAGACTCACCTGCATACCTCTTTCAATTTAATTACAGGGAGCTGTTTTCCAAAACAGTTATCTAACAAGAGCAGATAGAGCTTTATGTGGAGTGAATTATTTCTTTCAGCCAGTCTAGCTTGATGTGCATATCCTGCAGTGCTGCATCCTGTAATTCCAATGCTCTGTATGGCTCACCCTCATTTTGTCTGATATCTTTGGAGAGAAAACTGTGTCATCTGAATTGCACTTAGATTTTCTTTCAGTAAAACAAGGGCATTCCAGGGTCTTCTCTGGGCCTATGAAGGCCATGGGCATGGAGCTTCTTTCTCCTGGCTATATGGTCTGCCTGGGGTTATTTTTATATGTTTTCTTAACACAGTTTTCTTCTTTCTTGTTGCTCCCCAGCTGATGTTTGAAAGTTGCCTCCAGCCTCTCCCAGTTGTGTTGCCCCAGGTGACTCTTGTTCATTGCACACTGGTTCCCTGGGGCTCCCAGGTCTTAAACACATATGGTTTCCCATCACTCAAACTAAAACAGATCAGGCAGTGGCCACTGACCCCTGTACAGCTGTTAAAACAAGCCTCAGCCAGCTCAGGCTGAGTCACAGTGTGCTGGGTGCTTTCTCCTGCTAATGTCAAAGATCATGTTTGCAGTCTATATGGTTCTGATGCAGACCTGGGACTGCTCCTGAGTTTCAGCTCTGATCAGAAACTGGAAAATGTTCTTGGCTGCTGTAGGTTGCCCATAGCCCCTCTGCTAGCCTTTCCCCTGCTGCATAGCTCTGTTGCAGTGATAACAGCAGGCACATATGAAAACTAAGTGGATGTGTCTGGAGTTACTTGCAGTAAGTTAAAAGGCAAATGTTCAAGGCTCACATTTTTTTAAATTGCATTTAGCTGATAGTTGCTAACAACTCATAAGAGCATATCTACCAAAGTCTGCTGTAACTAGCCGTAACTATCTGTTAGATACATTGGATCATTTCTGATACACTGAATATTAAACAGCAAGTACTGGAACTTTTCTTGCCAAATAGTGTTCTACCAAGGAACACATGACAATTTAAGATGTTTTGAGTCCAGTGGATATCACTATAATGATGTGTGTCAGCATTCATACCTAAATAGATGACCCTGAATTAGTAAAATTGCTAGGGATTGGATTCTATTATTGTATTACGTAGTGTATGATTTCTATAAATTTATGTGCCTTTGTAAGGGTTCTTATGGAGGTCAAAGTCTTTAAAATAGCAAAATTTATCTAAAATTTGATTGCAAAATGACTTGCTCTCTTTTTGTAGTCTAACACTCTGTTAACATAAGGGAACAGTCCTTATCATTATTAAATTGACTATTTTTTTTCGAGTTATATTACATCTCAAATTTTCATTTATTTCTGAAGAGCAGCCAAGAGAAATCTGTTTAATATTGCAGTGTTGGATGGCAGAGCTCCTAGCTCATGCCCAGGCAATCCACTGACTCATGCTCACGATGGCTGAAGCAGGTCAGAGCCGAGGCTGCAATATATTAGAATCAGAATTTAGGGATATTGTGATCTGTGTGAGTATCTCATTGAATGCTGGGATCTTAACCTGTGCGTTCACTACTCTTGACCTTAGGCAGTCCAAATGTCTAGGCACCATTTGAACTAATTTCCACAGATGAATTTCGTTTTTGCATTGGTCCCAGTATGCGTGTGGCCCTTAGTCACACCCCAAAGCCCTACACCTGACACACAGCTGTGCTTCACTCAGAAGTGAAAATGTATGATTTCATACTTAGAAAGTACAAATGGTGTAATCAGCTTCAAGATAAAGAAAAGCTCCCAGATATGTTTTATATTACTATCATAAATGGGAAATGAAATTGAACCTAAAATAAACAGCCCTTCAGACACCTCGTGGTAATCTACCACTGAAATACATAGTGTTAATAACATTTCATTATGAGAACAGTATTGGGCTTGACATGCTACTAACAGTGTGAGAAGGAGCTCCCTGGAAGGTGCCTAAAGGAAACAGGATAGTGCCAATCTCTTTTAACTCCATTTAATAAAAGAAAATTGTCTAGTGTTTCAGGCGCCAGAGATGCATCAATACAGATGCCACTACAGAATGAGCTGTCACTGATTATCACTGTTTTTAATCTATTTTGTTAATGAAATCATTAGTTATTTTCATGTCAGCTAAGACAGAACTATGGCAACCTTTATTATTTGACATTGATCAAGTGAGTGTTCATGTCCCAGAAATCGATGAATAATGAGGTATCTTTTAAAAATCCTGGGTAGCACTAAAAGAAACGATGTTTATCAAGTTATTAATAGGCACGTTTAATGTCTGGGCAAAAAAGAAAATGAAGTAAAATGCACAGAGAAGTTTGGAAAAAGTTGTCATTTCCCACTGTACTTTATGTTCTTTGCTTTAAATGTGCTTATATTCAAATATTACACTAGGAACTCCTAAGCTCACATGCACCATAACTCATGAATCCCTCAACCTGAACAATTATGCAGTCCCTATGGGAGCAAGTTAGTAAAAGAGCTGGTGTCTGAAGAGTTGGAGCAGAAAACTGGTTACATGTCTTTACTGCTAGATGTTCTTATGTAAAATAGAATAAATGGTCTCCAAAGTAACATCACTTACAAAGATTATGGCTTCTCAGCTCATGTCAACTGTGTATGATGACCTCTACACATGTACTGCTCTCTCAGAAGGTAGAATTTTTGTATGCCATTGATACATAATCCATTCCATGGCATGCTCTGCATTTTCATCTCCTAGGAAAAAAAAGCCTTTTCTTTGCTCTGCTTAACCTGATTTGGCAAAAAACCAGCCAAGCAGGCAAACAAAAACCCTGGGGTCTCTGCACTACAAGAGTCAAACTAGTGTCTCAATCTCAGTTATGTGGGCTGAGGTATAAACTGACCCACACAAATATTGAAGTGTATTCCTGTTATTCATAGGTTATTCTTTCAAATACCAAGTGAAAAAGCTTTAGTTTTCAAAACATTTCAAATTACTTGGGTAATTTTATTTTCATTCCAAGCAAGCATCAGAACATTAACAAATTAGTAGGCTTTTTCATTTATTTTCAGATCAAATTGTTGATTTCTTTAATTTTCACAATTCATTTACTGGTACCTCTGGACAGTAAAATGGCACAAAAATATGGTTATCTGTTTATGGGACAATATTCAAAAAGCTGTTGTCTTTCATGTGTCTCTAACTATTAGCTCAATTAAGGCAAAGCAGAAAAATATCACCTTGTTTGACAGTTTATTCTCTCTTGTCTGTGAATTCATTCATAGGACCACAGAATCATAGTTTCATTTAGGTTGGAAAAGGCCACTAAGATCAATGATTCAAGGCAAGTCCACCACTAAACCAAGTACTTAAACTTCCACATTTACATGTGCTGGAAAAAGTAGAAGTCTAAGGCATGTGAACTTTAGAAGAGCAAATATGACTTATATTTACATATTCTAAGTGTGAGTTCTGCCTCTTTATTTAATGAAGGTTCCTAATAGAGGATTAGGGATCTCTTATTGCAGAGTTAAATGTAACTTCAAACTTTTGTTAGGACATATACCCAAGGCTACTGCAGTCTGGTACAGAGATAGAGTCATACATGTACTGAGGAGCCAGAGAAAGCTGGAGATGTTTCCAGTGTTTTAATTTCCCACTTTGTCCTTAACTACTGAAATTCACATTTCTGCACTTTAGAGGCCCAAACAGACCTTTGTCATTACAAAACGTAAGTGACAGGTGACAGCATTGAGTTCCACCCAGGAATTCATCACATGCATGATGGTGCACCCAAGACTAATCCTTCAGCTCTCCCTCGCTCAGCAGAGGAGTTTCTCCGATGCCACCAGCAGTAACTGGTGACTGAATGTGTTGACTCATCTGTGCCCTGCCCAGTTCACAAGCACTGAAGAAGACAAGTGCACGGGTAGTGCCTGTGCCCTGCCTTGCTTCCTCACTCAAGCTGGAAATGTTGTGTAGGAATCAAGAGCTCTCTTGGGCCCGTTATTCCCCTGCAAGGAAAGTGTCTGGTCTCGCCTAAAGCAGGTAGAATAAAACACTTTAAATGCATGTCACAGACAAGGCTTAGAAAAAGGGTAGAAGAGTCAATGCTGCTGTAATTATTTTAGTAACAGTCTCAGCGGTGGAGGCAGACACAGACATTGAAAGTGCAATTATGGCAGTGACTGGTGATAACAAAAGCAGTGCAACAGCAGGCACCCACTTGTCTTTTTCCTTCCTTTAAACTGAGGCATCAAAAGAAAGAAATGGCAATATTTCTGAGGTGAAGAAAAGTATTTTGATTTTAATCACACATCCCCTTGCCTCTTTCCCCTTTCTTAAAATGCAGCACTAGGCAAAAAATGGTCAGAAAACTAGAGAGGCTCTGTCCTCATGGGTAATGCTGCCATATAGAAAATTCCAGAGAAAGCCATAGTGTGGAGAAGTACAGAAAACTTTATTTGGCTAACTCAATTGTATTATTAGCTTTTAAGGCATTGCCATGCTCAGTCATTTCAGTGTCTAGATGAGGGTGAGACAGACACATGGAATGAGGCAGTCTTCAGCCACTAATACATTGGGGTTTTGTTTGTGGCTAACTCACTCTGGGATTCTCCTTCTAAGTCCTTTCTCTACTGTTTACTGTTTTGGATTGAGCTGTGGGATCCTGAATCAGTTATTCCTTGGAGGGCAAACAAACCTTAGGAAGAGGAATGCCTAAAGTCCAAAAGCTCAAAGGAGAAATAAGGAAATATATAAATTTCCTGTGTTCATTTTATGGAATAACTCAGAATGAGAAGGGATGTCAAAACACGCCATAATCAGCCTCAGTAGTATACCACAGGCCTGATCCTCCTTTAAATTTGACATTAAAAGCAAGAGCAATTTTCAGTGTGCACTGTATTTTTTTGTAGAAACTCTTTATTAAGGGATTGGTGCTTTGAAGCAGCTACTTTTATGCTTTGGAAAGAGGTTAAATTATAATTAGAATTTGATTTTTCTAGGAAATGTGTTTTAAGAGCTGGCAGATTGTTTTCCCCATTTATTTTTATTTTTTTAGCTGAAGAACTGCTTTCTATGTACATGAAAGAGGTAACAGTCTGATTGTCTGATTGATTTTTGTTAACTATCGAAGAACTTGCAGCTTCCTTAAGGAGAAAAGAGAGAAGTTGTAGCTATAAATAGCAGCTGAAATGCAAGGCCCTGGTAAGCTGTGGTGAAGAAAGGGAAGTGTGGCAACCTGTCTGGGGCAACATGTGGCTGTTGTAAATGCAGCTGGTAGAGAAATCTAAGTGAGATTGATTATTTTGAAGTAATTTGACGTGCAAGTTTAATGAGTGATGTTTGTGACTGCTTGATGAAATACCACAGCACCTTGAAGGAAAGAGTTCAACGTGACTTGTTGGTTTGGAGGATTAGGGCTGTAGCTGTGTTAATGATGGGCCTCCAGATATTGATCTCTGTGGGTTTTGCAAAGTCCGACCTACTCAGCAGATCTCTAACATAATTTTTTGGTTTGTGGCTAAAATGTAGGGTCTTAAGAATCCTGGAACTCTGCAGTTTGTCCTTTTTGGGATGTCTGCAAGTCTTCATGAGCATGACCAACTCTTTAAAAGCGGAGGGTTCTAACAGAAATTTGGTTGCAAATGTATTCTGAATTGCTTTTATGATTTTTTTCTCCATTAAAGGAAACTTACAGGTACGTAACAATTCAGAATACTAAAGGATGTGTTTTTCAGCACTTAAGACTATTAATTATACAAATATTTTTTCCATTTTGGAACATAAATCTTGATTAACTTTTAAGATTTCCATGCAAGTGGATTAATTTCTATGATCCCGTTGTTTAACATTGAATTCAATACGAATATCTATGTCAGATATTTTAAGAGGAATCTGAGAAATAATGTGCAGAATGGGTAAGGGTATAATAAGCTGATTTTAATTTCTGATATTTTTCTGAATATAAATTCTGATAAACTAATAAAATAGTTTAAGCCTTGCATTTTTCTCCAAGAAATGCTCTCCTTTTTTTCTAGGTTGCCTGTGATTTTTTTAATATGACAGGGAAATCTAATATTAAAAAATCACTTGGTTAGAAGAAGAGACTGAACATATAAAATTCTCCTTCTTTTTGAAACTCTCTATTTTTAATAAAACAGAAGATATATTGGCAGAAATGGGAGGAAAATTAATTATAAGCAACAAATTTTAAAGAAAAATAACGCAAATAAGGTGAAAATTTTTAAATCTATTGTTAAAGACTCCCTCCATGAGAGTCATATGTGATTGAAACACAAACCTGTTCCAGTAACAAAGACAAATCAAGTAAGGATTATCTTTACTGGCATCATTCGGTGACTGGGTAGATCAATATAACTGTGATTAATTCACCTAAGGCCTATAAATAGTAAATGTTTAAGTGCTACACTTCAATGGCATTAAACATATGTTAATTTGAAATTGTTTGCAAAAGCAGCAGCTTTAACAAATTGTCATTTTTTGTATAAAATTGTAACATTTAACCCAAGATTGGAGTATTTCAATTGGTGTCATGATCTTTAAATGTATAAGCAAATGCCTAGAAAATTTTGTTTTAAAATCAGTGTTTTTATTCACAGCACTCATTCCACCGAAGGTACTCTGCTGCACCTCTTATGAACATTACCACTAGCCCTGGGCTACAATATATCTAAGGTAGCACAGGCACTTCAAAGCTGAACTTTAGACACCAGGGGTACCCGGTATTTGGCCTGTTCAGTCTCACCTCTACCAGTACTTAGAACCTTGATTTGCAGTGCCAATACACAAATTCATTCTTATCTTCATACATCTTAACATGAAATCTGTAGTATGAAGTTCCAGAGATCAACATCCGGATCTGAAGTACCATACTTCCAAAAAAAAGGTGCCAGAATTCTGGAAACTCCTGAGTTCGGTGGGCTAAGGTGCCATAAGCACCGCTAGTACTCCAAAATTACCGGTGAAGATGGTGATGAAGTATGGGATAAGGAGAAAGTCAGTGTATGGTGCCCAAAGCTGGAGTGTGGCTGTGAGGATTTAGGGACTAGGCAATCATCCCATCAACCCAGAGGAGGCAAGCAGTGGCCTGGACTTTGGAAGAACTACCTGGAGAAGTCTGTGTAGGCAGAAACTAGCCTCACAAGAATAGTCCAGCCAATCATGCAGAAGGACCAGCTTAATGTGGAATTAAATAGTTAAGTTGTTTTTGTTGCATAAATGAGCAGTAAGTAACTGAGAATTTTGTTGAGAATGTTGATTAAAAAGAACTTTTATATGATGGAAAAAAAAGTATGTACCATGGGACAGATATCTGGTTCTTCTAAAGAAAAATGAAAAGCAATTGCTGTAATTAGCAGCGGTTAGATGCTTGTTGAGGTTCTGTTTCTGTATTGTGAGTTTTTGATCCATCAGCAGAATCCCTTTGAATGGGCACTCTCAAAGAGGTTCTTGCTGTTAAGAGATGTGGTTCTGGTATCTGTTGTCTGTCTGTCTGCCCATTCAATCACATTTTGAGGTGTTACAGAGAACACTGAAGAGGTAAAGAAAAGCATTCACTCTCTTTCCTTGACCTGGTATTACATTGGTTAAATGAGGGTAGTAAGGATTTTCGTTGTATCTGTAGCAGGCCAGGAATTCACCTTGGTACTAAAACTCGAAGAACCATCTCATTGCAGTAGCTTTCTATAAATAACTTTGTGTTACATGCAAGACAGAGTGACTGTCACATGTTTGTCACAACTTTTTTTTTTCTTAAATGAATGAAATTTATGGACAGGGGCATTTATCTGAGTTCCTGTACGGAAAGTAGAGAATAAGGTGTGTTCTTAAATTCCTTGTGAGTTAAAAAAACCTTAATCCAGTAACAAACCGTATCTCCTTGTGAGGGGATCAGTCAAGACCTTCAGGCACAGATTTTACCTCAGAGCCAGGTCTGAAAGTAGATTTATGTGACTGCACGTGGGCACCAGAGGCAATAATTTCGAAATGAACTTTTTAGCTGGATTTAATTACTCACTTCTCCTTGTTGCAGGGATGCTGCTTTGAAAGCAGATTATGAATGTCACAGCAAAAGAAGGAGAAGGGTAGAAGCCTGTAGATTTTGCTCTGTTCATGTATGTCTGCCTTGTGTAGTCAGGGCTTCTATACACCAAATAAACAGCATGCTTCTAAAAGTGAGGAATAACAACAAGGAGCTTTACCAGACAGCTATATCTGAGTCACAGGGCTTCACATGGTTTTCTTAGGGTAACAGAGCAAAGCATAAGACCACAGGGATAAATATAGAACACAGTTATTAGCCTTGGGCCTTTTCTTGCATGATGTGTGCTATGCAAGCTTTGGGGCATCTTCTGTAGGGGGATGTCTTTTTCCTTTGATATCTCCAGCACAGGGAGCTACTCTAACCCCTCAGATGCTGTAGCAGTAGTGAAATGGGTCTGTTGCCAATCCATGCTGTGCAAATGAAGCAAATTTTCTGTCTCAAAGACTGCCTGCCTGCCCACTCAGGCAGAATGTTTAAAGGGTGATTTTGGCTTACGGATACAAACAAAGAAAGAGCTGATTATATATTTCTTTCTCCACATCTTTTGCCTTTTCCTTTCTTTTCCTCCTCTTCCTCTTCCTCTCTTTTTCTTTTTCTTTTTCTTTTTCTTTTTCTTTTTCTTTTTCTTTTTCTTTTTCTTTTTCTTTTTCTTTTTCTTTTTCTTTTTTCTTTTTCTATCTTCTTTCCTTTTCCTTTTCCCCCAAGGAAACACTTCCCTCAAACACTTCTCTGTGCCCTAATGGTCTTTCTGTAGCTCTGCTAAAGAGATGAATGGATGCTAAAGAAATTTATCAATATTTCTAGATGGCAGAAGGGAATAAAAAAAAGAGGTGTGAGTAAATTATAACTTATGCAGAAATCTCTAAATATTATCTACAGAGAATTAAATTAAAACTTCCATTGAAATAAAATTATGCTGTACAAGAATTAGTAGATAGATTTCTGAGTGTGTCATGTTTGAGCTGTGGATCAAAAATCTTCTGGTGTTATTGGTTACAGATAGAAAAAAACCCCCACTTTATGCAAAATATGCGTAAAAGCCCACTATTTTAAAGGCTTTGTGTCTTGAGTAGTGCTTGTGCTTATGTTTTACCATGAGTAAAGGTTGTATTGTAGATGCTGCTTTGAATATTGAATATTCCTTGTCCATGTCCCACAGAGAGGGGTATTCCTTTTCAGCAAGGCTTATTGCTGACCCCGATGACATTTGTGATGATCATCTACAGTCTGTCTAAACCAAGAAGTTCCCTGTAACATTTTAGGTTCTGAAATGATTGCCTGTTTTTAGAATACTATACTTGACTCCAAAGGAGCAGTTGTTTTTCTTCTTTTAAATAGAACTTCGTTATTAATTCAATCCATCTCCTCCTTTTTTTTTTTTTTTTTGTTCTCCCTCTCCTACATCTTTTTTTTTCCTGACAGGAGAACTGCAGAATACTGAATTCTGCCAGTGCCTTCTTGGCACAGTGTCATTGGTTTCCACAGAAAGGGATCTGGTACAACCATTACTAAAAAAGGCAGCCTAGATGATATTATCTAACATTCTGTCCAGTCATGTCTTGAAAACCTCCAGTGATAGAGATTCCTCTGTGTCCCTGGGGAGGTTGTTCCGGTGATCAATTGTTCTTATTATGAAAAGATTTTTCCTCATATCAAGATAAATCTGCTTCTAATGCAACTTGCACCCTTCACCCCTTGACCTCTTTGTGTGGCTCTGTGTGGCTTTTTGGAGCCACCCATTAAGTACTGGAATATTGTGATGAGATCCTCCTTGAGTTTTCTCTTTTCCAGGAAGACAAGACCTAACTCCTCCTGTCTTTCCTCACTGGGCAAGTTCTCCAGACTTTTGGTTATTTTCATGGCCCTTCTGTAGATCTTCTCTATTCTCTCTGTGTCTTTATTGAACTGTAGGGACCAGAAGCGGACACAGTGCTCCAAGTGCAGCCTGACAAGCTCTGAGGAGAGTGGAATGGTCATGCCTCTACCACTGCTAGTAATCCCCCTGTGGCTGTAGTCCAGGATCTGATTTGCCTTCATTGCTGCAGTGGTGCTCTGTTGACTCATGTTCCATCAGGATCCCTGGGTCCCTTTCAGCAAGGCTGCTCCTCAGCCCACAGATTTTAGCCTATACTGGGCTCTGATTATTTCACCCCAGGTGCAGAACCTTGCATTTTTTGTTGTTAAACTTCATGCTGTTCTTGACATCCCACCTTTCCAGCCTGTCCAGGTCTCCACATGAGATGCACATCCTACAAGCCTTGCACAAATGCACTAACATATCTTTCAGCATTCTGGAAACAATCTGTTCTGGTTTTTTAGGGAGTACATAGACTTGCTTCACCACTTGAAAATTTATAGGAACAAGAGTTTTGGGATTTATAAGTTTTATTCACCAGTGGCAAATGATCAATTACTGTTGTAGAGTTAATTTATATACCTCTTCTGGTCACTAGATGGAGGTAGGCAACCACGATGAGGGCAGGTTTCCCTAAGTTTTGTATTGTGAAAGGAAAGCGATATATTCTGTGCTGATTTGGACAGCAGGGAGTGTATTTTATCATTAGAAATACTATTCTTGTACAAGGTTGCTTGAGGATAGGATGACATTTGCACTTGCCAATCTGTAGCTTTCCATCAAAGTAAACTTTTTCACTGGAAACTGTTTTAAATGAAAACCTGTCCGGGTATAATGTAATCTGATGTATATTTTATTATCAGTAATCCAGTTCTGAATTTAGATAAGCATGAAAATTATTTAGATCATGAATAGATGTGTTTGAGTACAGAAATTACTTTACTTCATGACCTAAGACAAAAAGAGGAACTTATTAATTTAATGTCTACTATACCCTGGGACTAAATAGGTAATATATTATGTATGTCCTTGTATTAGCAATTATGAAATGCAAAGCTGTAAGTTTTACAATTTCTTTGTGTATTCCCAGCATACAAGAAACAAAAATATCAACAGCCTTTTCAGTAACAGCTTTCAGATATTGCTCACTTATAGTCACTTAAAGTTTTGGGATCTTTTCAGTGAGATCCCACTTCATCTTTAAAGCTTAAGTTGCTGCTTCTTGTTGCTTAGTTTCTAAAAAGTGATTTATTTATAGGGACCATTTGTAAACAGTGAGAGAAGGAACAATTCTGTTCCTTCAGTTACTGAAGACAGCCACAAGCCTGTTTTTCAGCGCAGAGTGCTCTGGGCAGATGTGTACAGTGTCAATGAAGTAAAGATGGATGTCAGAGCTGATCTAAGGTTACCTGTCAGACGTAGGAGAGCTACACCGCTGCAAGCTTCTTGGGAATTACTAGATTTTAATTTTCTGATTTTGTAGATGAAACTAGTTTATATGTCTCTCTCCTCCATTTCATGCTAAAATGATGAGTTAATAAACATCCTTGCAGAAATAGTGGTGAATTAACTCAGGTAGTGCAGGTATATATCTATATATGTATGGTATATAAAATATACCATCTGCTTTCTACAGAGTTAAGCAGGGTTGTGCATTTGCTGCAAGATTATTTAGAATGGGGTTTGATGAATTGATCATCAGTGCTTTCAAATACAACACTGGCATCTTCATGTTGTACCATTCCGATCACTGCTCCCACCGGGGGAAGATTCCCTCCACAAAGAGATAAACCTGGCTGGTACAGCTAGAGCTGAAGGGAAGTGTGTTGGTAAATGGGAGAGGGGAGAAGACAGTGGCATACAAAGGATTATTGTACTACATGAAAACTCTGATCAACTTAGCCAGGTAGCTTTTCTCAGCTCTGCATGTGGATGTGTGTGTGTAGCAATGGGTCCTTTGGACAAGATTGCAGCAGTTCATCTCTTGAATGTGATCCATCCTCTGACCATCTGTGAGGGTCATGATTGTGAGGCTGTATCCACAAGTGTGTTTTGGTCTTAGCGGATTTCTCTTCCTTTAATTAAAGCATTGGTTTTGGGGTGGATTTTTTTGAGCGTTTTTAAAACTTCTTTTAATCTTCACAGCATCCTGTGGCAATGAGGTCTATGGTTTATTTATTGCTGTATGGAGAACTACTGCTTTCATCTGATTATTCTCCCATTCTCACATTGTAAGAATTATTAAATTTTTTCTCCATTCACCTCCTTCATCCTGTTCATTATTTTATGTGCCTCAATCATATTGCTTTTATGGCATGTGCAAAGTTATGGCGACTGAGGACTAGAGATGATTGGAATATAGGAAATGCAGAGATGGAGAAAGTATCATCAGTGGAGTTCCCTTATAAATTTTGCAAAAAGGATTTGATTGAAATCGCTCTGCTTGGCACTTGAGATATGTTGGCCATTGTAGAAGTTTGCACTCTGTATTCTCAAGGACATTAAGTTGCTTTCTGACTTCTCATGGGTATAGAATACTCTGCATTTAGGCAGCTTGTGTAGATATTAGTGATATAATGCTGCTGAAATAGTTGAGAAACGTTTTTCTTTTCCAAGATAGAGTCCTATATTTAGTGGCCTGTGGGGTGCTGCTGCAGGGTAGAACTGTCTGCACAGATTTTTTCTGAGCTATTATAGAGAAGGTTTGCCTGCTCCTCCTCCTACGCATGCTGCTCTGTTCAAAGCCTAACATGGTTTCACAAAGCTACAGATGTTTCTTACCAGATTTTCCACCTGCAATGCCAGCAACATGAACTCACATGGCAGTGAATGAGACTTACTGGCTCCTTCTGCTTCCTTGTTGCCAGGACATCTGAAGAATTTATCTCAGCAGCCAGCACTATCTGCTTAAGATCTTTTGAGGTGCACTAGAGGTTGTAAATTTTTCTTCTCTTTGGGTTTCTTCTTTAATTTCTGTTGTTGTTGTTATTGTTTTGTTTTCTCTGGTCTAGACCTGTGCGTTCATTCTGACACACACAAGTGTATGCTTTAGACTCAAGTTACAGATTTTTATTTGGATATGGAGAAATGTGGAATCACAGGTGTCCTGGTTCAAAGTGAGTGTCATAAATAGCTGTTACTCAAGGGGTTGTTATAATAAGGAGCTTTCTTCTTTCTTTTCTCCACCAACTTTTATTTGACTTCTCTCTGACTCCTGTTTTTCCATTTTTGTTCTATATGCACCCCTGCCTTTCCTTCCCTTGTGTAAGTGGGGCGGGTTATTTCCATCCACACAGCTGAGCACGTGCACACAGGGATTATGTCTCTTCAGGCTGGTGTTGCAGAAGCTCCTGTTTGATAAGAGCAACACTGGGACACAGCAAAATTGTGTTAATTCTGCTAGGAGGGCCATTGCACTGTAGGAGCTGTGAGGGGAGGGAGTGAGGATACTTGGTGCAAAAGACACTTCCAGGGGATTTGACTTTCAGTTGTTTTACTAATTACAACGTATGTACAAGACTTCATTCACAACACTGAAACAATACAAATGTTGCTGGAACAGTACATATTTGTCTAGTTTTTGGGAACTAGAGTCTAACCAGGTATAACTTGAAAACATAGACTTATTTTTTTTTTTAAGACTGAGAATAAAAAGAAAGTTTTTCTTGCAAGTGAGTGGAAGGATAGGACATTTTCAATAGGACTTTGTTTTCTGTGAAGAGGGTAACACTACAAATTGTCAACAGCTACAGCCATGACAACTCTATT
Source organism: Dicrurus megarhynchus (assembly GCA_013399195.1). Taxonomy (NCBI): domain Eukaryota; kingdom Metazoa; phylum Chordata; class Aves; order Passeriformes; family Dicruridae; genus Dicrurus; species Dicrurus megarhynchus. Next base: position 413,043 of record VXAD01008716.1, read on the forward strand.
GAAATGGAAATGAGCTCATCATTAATCTCTGTGAGCTTTGGGTTTAAGTTTTAATGACAAAAGTAGCCATTATGAGAGTATAAGTAGAATGCATTGCATAATTGCTTTAATTAACCCAGTCCCCCTCTGCAGAGCTAGCTGATGGCCTGACAGGCTCAGGGAAAAGTCCTGCAAAAAGCTGTTAGAACCTGCAAAGTGTATCTAGTGAATTATGTATGCTTGAAGACTCTGTCGGAAAGTGTTTTTGTTGCTACCTATGGCTTCTAGACTAACGCAAGAAAGGACTTCAAAGAGGAAAGTCTTTGGAGGCTTTACCTGAGGGGGCTTAAACGTCAGCAGAAGTCAGCTGTGTGTGTCCTTGTTGATTTCATTGACCTTGTGCAGACTTTGTAGCAAGGCTGGCCTTTCTTGTTCCGAAACAGCACTGGATTAGAGAAGCAGTGTAAACAATTTATCAGTGTGCTGTTATGACCTCTTTTAAATTCTGCCCTTGTACTCCTTGTGTGGTGCATTTGCATGGTGCAGACCCTCTTGCCCTTTTCAGTTTCAGTGTTGAAATGGTAGAGGTATTTTGCTTAAGTAAGATAGAAGTCCTGCAGTGTTGGTGGTACTTCCCTCAGCTGTGAGTCCCCGAGTCTGCTGTTTGCTCCTGTGAGTGTGTGTGTACGTGTGTGAGTCAGGAACTGCTATGTCACAGAGTGCAACACAGGCTGGGACAATGTGTAGTTTCCAACTTTACCTCGTCCTCTTAAATACCACACTTTGATTCAGTATTATTAAAGAAAGTAACAACCTGACTGGGTCAAAGACCCCTCTGACCTGCTTTTCTTGAAAGGACAGCCTTTACTGCTGCTCTGTGGGCAATATCCAGAGTTTTTCAGAGTTCAGCGGTTTCGTGCTGAGGCCAGTGTGTGTGGCAGCCAGGGCTTCAGGTTTGAGCTTGTCCCTGCAAGGGGCAGGTGGGAGCAGTTACCCTCCTGCGCTGAAGTTGCAGTTCTCATCATCTTCTGAAACCTATTACCAGCAGCTTCTACGGTCACTTTTCATTTAGGATGCCTTGGTTGTTTTGTTGTTCAGGACTTCTTCAGTGTTGGAACAGTCAGAAAACTTCTCTTTTAAATATGCTGTAATAATATTTTGAAACAGAATGGTCTGGTTAAAATACTGCAGTCTTTAGCACCTTCTACAATGGGTGTTGGGGCTTGATTTGCTGCTGTCATATATCCTTCCTTATTGTCTTGAAATCTGTGACAAAATATTTGCAAGCCTTCTGCTGTTCCATCATTCAAACCTCTAGAAAAATATTGAACAGAGTCAAACCAGGATAGAACTTAGGACTCCTTTTGAAAAACTTAATCCACTCTGACAGTAAATTATGTTTAACTGGTCCTCCAATTTTTTTTTTTGTTCAGCTGCGAATTTACCCTATGATGTTTTTTGTTCACTGTATTTTTTAAGTTAATGAAGAAACTATAATCTGAAATTACGTAAAAACATAGCTAATGCCAGCATGTATCCTGCACACTCCTTCCTATTTACTCAACAGGTTACTCTGTTTGCCTGAAGAGTCAGTTTTTAAACCTGAGTTTTAGGTTAAGAACTGAAATATTAACACATAGTTTAATGAACAATTTTCACACATTGTAATTTGTTTTTATAAGTGTTGATTTTTCTCTGTTTTATTACGAATTAAGCATATCTTTAAAAAGTTAGAATATGCCACTTTTTCAAAAAAATTTCCATTTATGTTGTCATTAATTCTGATTTTTTTCTCCTTTCCTGTTTTCTTTTCCTGTCCTCTAGTTTGTTACCCGAAGAGTGTGTCTTGGGTAAAGGGAGACCATGGAAAATATTGAGGAGAGAGAAAATTTTTAAAATGGAAAACCCCCCCTGTGCTTTCTATTGAAACAATATGTGAGGAGAAAAAAAAAAAAATCAGTGAAAATCTTCCATTTGCAAGTGTTTAAAATTAAATTCTATTTAAACTAAATTCTTAATAGTATTTTTGCCTTACTGAGCCATTGCTGCTCTACTGGAGCATTTGTCTCTTGCCAAGACCCAGCACTCTCCGTCCAAATTACTTCAGTTCCAACCTCTTCTCCTGCTGCTTTTCTTTGTATCTCAGTAGTTATTCCTAGTCATCTCTGGCTGGCAGTTTGCCTACACATTAGGATTTCAGTTGCACCTGTACTTGAAGTATCAAAGGGCTCTTTGCCCTGTTCAGACCGCTTTGCAACTTTTGTGTATAGCACTGAGTGTATTTTTTATGTCAGGCTTAGAATATTGGAGAATATTTTGTTATGGGGTTTGCTGTTTCTTAAATTATAGACATTTTCTTATATAGGGAGGTTAAAACATTTTTGAGGTGATGCATTAAATACCAGCACCTGCATTTTATTTTTCCTAATTGTCTGATGCTTTTACCAAACAGCCAGAATCAGTCCTCATACAAGCAGCTGCGATCTTATTTAAGTCTGTTTGGATATATTTCAGTTTTGTTTTTTGTATTTTCTGTAAAACTTGACTTACTGTTTATCTTTTGATATTTATGTGTGGGTATTTCTTCTCCTTTGAGGGCACATGTGCTTCCTTTAGGGCCCAATTAACATTTTTTGTTGAACTATAGGTTAGCCTATGAATATTGCCACATCTATTTTTTGTTTTATACCATTTCACTTTCCTTTTTTTATTAACATATCTGAAAGCATTAGAGACCTGTTTGGTCCCTAAAACAGAAGTCTTATACTCTAAATTCAAAATGAACTTTAATGATAGCACACTGTATGTACCTAGAGCAGGGTCTCTCTTGTGTCTGCATTAGAGCTCAGAGATCTTGAACTCCAGATTCTTTATTTTCTGCTGAAAAAATAGATCAGCTAAGGCAGATACTTTTTTTTTCTCTGCCTCAGTTCCTCTATGTGCAAAATTTGGGCAAAGGAGCTACTGTTTCCATTGGTATGCAACATCCAATATCTTCAGAAAATATTCTAAACTAAATATTCTAAACTAGTACTATTTTCTTAGCCATAGAAAACCAATTTTTTTTCATGTGTTTCGTAAGTTCTTATCTCCCACAAAAAACATTTACTCTCTGGAATTCATGGACTCTAGTGACCCTTGCACTGATTTTTATTTCTTTTCATTGCTGTTTGGTGTTTGAAACACCTTGTATAAGGACCTTGAGCATGATCAGACTTCAAAACCAGGAAATTTTTCTCACTTTAATTGTTTTATTGCTTCTGTGCATCTAATCTACCTTCAAAAATGCTAACAATCAAAAATACTGTTGCATAATTTTTTAAGTTTGCATGATTTTTCCTTGTAATGTAAGCTATGTCCAACATGGAAGAAGGAGAAATTAGAAAAAAAAAAACAACGCTGAAAAATTTTTTTTTTCACCAAATTGAAGTTCTTTTCTATCTGCAGTTTAATTCAGAATTATCGTATATCATGGGTCGTATATTCCAATAGGACCTAGGAAATTCTGGCTTTATTAGATGTATTTTTTTGTCAGTAAAACATGAACCACAGAACATACAGCTTGTTGAGCCTTTAAGGACACTTCACAGACAGTTAAGGGGAGAACCAGGCTTCAAGGAAAAAATAGATAAAATTAGAAAGACAATGCAATTTAAGATAATAATAAGCAATAAAGGAGGAGAGGTAAACAAAGAGTATGCAATAGATAAGCCAGCAGTGTTTACAGCCTGTGACCTATCTCAGATCTGCACCATTTTCATCCTTGGCAGCCAGCTGCCAAACAATCCAAGCACTGCTTCCACTGAGAAATGCCTGGTCTCATGTTTATTGGCATGCAGAGGAGAGATCTCCACACTCATTTGTAAATGTTATTTCATCTTCTTATTTATTTATAGATCTTTGAAGTGCATGCAGTAGGAAAAATACATTTCTACATAGGAAGGAAAATGGGATGTTTATACAGGACGGTACCTTCATTTGAAAAATCTGAAGCATCTATACATTATAGCATAGACTTCATAAATAAATGGACAGAGCATATTATCAGTGTATATTGAGAAGAGTAGGGAGTTCTTGAGAAAGTAATTACTTTGTCATATCTTATGGAGTGCTATCCAATTTACTAACATTAATAATTCTCCTTATGAGTCATTTTATACTTATGACCTCTCAGCTATTCATATAATACAAAACCCCTGCATAAAAAGTCAAAAGATAAAACATTACTTTGCTGGTTCAATAAAACAAATGGCAGTTGGAGAACTTTTGCCTCAACACCATAATCAATATTATAACCGATATTAGCTCATTTCTTAATTTGGTCCTTAAAAAATTAGTTTCTAAAGGAGTGATAAAATCTCAGAGTGAATAATGTCATTGTCTGTCACATTATTAATAATTTTCCAATGGTAAGAAGTGTTCCATGTAATTTCAGGTTTTAGTTTTGAGAATGATGCTTCATCTTTTCCGTTTGAGTCTGTGTGCATGTACACAAGCCTGTGTAGTCATGGAAGTGATGGGAAGAGCTTCTTTTTGGTCCAGGGATTAAGCTTCTCTCCAGAGTCTTGCAGTTGTCAATGTTTGAGAGGGGAGAAAAGACGTAACAGAAGGAATTTCAGAGTGTCTATTGTCTTCTGAAATTCTTGCACTTTCCAGAGCTGGTCATTGAGATTTAGCATCAAACATAAATTTCTGAATCTTCTTCCTTACCACAAATTATTCACACAGGGACTTAGTGGAATACAAATATAAATTTCACTTTGAATAAATTATTAAAATCTGGCTTGGAACAATGTTTTTTAACTTTATTTTCAGACACAGAAATTGATACCCTTAATTTGTTTATACATGGAGAAACTACGTGTCCTTTGTAGGTAGAGTATTTTAATACTTTTTCCATAACACATAAATTTGTAAGCATGGATTCAAAAACATTTTGAGACAGTTTTGTCAGCCAGACTTTTATCAGCCCTCTTATGGGCTAGACACACAATAAATCTCTTATTTAGTGTTATGCCAGTGAGGAAGTGCACAAGAAGCTGTGAGGGAGCATGGCCAGGACAGCTGACCTGAACTGTCCAAAGGGATATTCCATACCATGCAATGTCATGCCCAGGATATAAATTGAGAGGAATTGGCTGGGAGATGCCAATGGTGGCTCAGAATTGGTTGGGTATTGGTCAGTGGGTGGGGAGCAATCGTATTGTGCATTACTTGTCTTTCTTGGGTTTTATTCCTCTCTCTCTCTTTTTTTTGTCTCCCATTTATTTTCATTATTGATGTTGTTATTATTATAATTATTATAAATTATTACTATTTTAATTATAATTTATATTTTATTTTAATCATTAAACCATTCTTATCTTAATTCAGAGATAAGGTTTTTCCTCTTTTGTTTTTCAATTCTTCTCCCCATCCTACCAGAATGAGGGTGGGATCAGTGAGCAGATGTGTGAGACTTAGTTGCCAGCTGGAGTTAAACCACAACAAGCAGTAGAAAAACACTAGACAACTTTTTGTAGTACTGGTCACCCACATATGTGGCCTTTATTTAAAACAATGTGGGGAAACGCTAGTTTCTAAGACCATAGAGAACATAGCAAGTTCACCTTATAAAAACTGAGCAAAAAAGTCTTCACTTTTTTGTTGCACAGAGCAAATTGGGAAAGGGCAACAATTATTGTATTTAATTATCTGTCTTGCTTACAGAGGGTACAAACACAGTGCATGTATTTTTAAAAACTTCACGGCTGGATTTCAGTAGGGGTAGAAAATTAAATACACTGGGAGTGTTTGACTATGACCTAATTCCACTGTAGAAAATCAATTTCTTGGTTAACTAATGTTTGCTAGCATAACAAATAAAACTCATTAAAGTAAAAAGATTGAATTTTATTATCTTGGCAGTACTGTACTAAGATAAGAAAAATCAACATTTATTTCAATTAAAATAAGCTTGATTATTTAAAATTATACTTTATTTTCTAACAGTGAAAAATATTTAATATTTCCAGCATGTATTTTTCTATATTTACTAACAATTCAACAAACCAAAATTAAATATTACTTATTTTATACTCTTGATCGACATCCAATGGAAGCTTTGGTGATGTATCAAGAATAAAAAAATATTGTTCTCCCACACTGGAGTTTGAGCCAAATTTTACATTCTTCTGTAACTTTTAAAGTAGCTTTATATTTCTATGTTTCACTGAAAGACCAAACAGGATGCTTAAGGATATGCCAGAAATATGGGAGGACCCAGGACCTGAGTGCATGCTTTCGTTATATCCTAATCCTATGCTGGGATGAAGATCGCTTTGACACACCAGTGGTCTTCCATGCCCAGTTGTCTGTGGGAAGGAAACTGGGTCAAAGTGTACTCTGAGAAAGGCTCCAGTAAGGATTTCATCGCTCACTGTTTGCAGGCTCCAAGGCAATGTCCAGCCATGCAGCTGTGACTACAAGAATTTCGTGTGCAGCTGCCTCTGACCTGGGCTAGATGAAAAGTTAAAGAGTGAGATTCAGTCTACAGGAAGAGCTTTCAGAAAAAAACTTATCTAGAAAGCTGGGGTGCTGTATGTTCATATTTGTGTTCAAACCATGGAAGGACTGTGTCTTGGAGTGATTTATGGGAGGTCGTACAGGCAGACACGCCAGATAATTGGAATCTGAGGGCTGATGGTCTATTATCAGTGAGGATTGAATTCTGCTTAATCTTCTACTTAGTTTCTACCTAAACTACGGTAGAAACTAAGCTAAACTTGATTGGATGACTGATTTCAGATTATATTAATGTGTTTGTATTTTGGCTGTGGCAGTTTGAAAGCAGACACCTTGCTCTTTCTGCTGTGTCTGCTTTGGGAGTGGGAACCTTCAGAAAAAGGCTAGAACCTGAAATTGAAGGCAGCATCAATTTTAGCTGTTCTGTCTAAGTGTGTCTTCATCCTCGAGTCAGCAGTGATAGACAAGTTTCCTGGACATCCAGATGTTGAAGACATGGAGGAAGCTGAGGTCTTTCCTAATTCTTTGTGAATGTGCAAATTTCATCTCTCTCTCTCTCTACCCACCTTTCTTTCTCTTCACAAAGTTTTTAGCTAAAAACTACTAAAATACTGGACAAAAAATACTTTAGCATATTTTAGGTTTTTTTAAAAGTGGTTTTAAGTGGAATTGTATGTAGTTTTGTCTTTAATCCTTGTCCCACATCCTGGCAACTTTATTAATGAATTTCTGTAATATACATATCTCATCACATATGACAAGAAGATGCATCCAATATCTGAATTTTGGTTTGCTTGGTCTTCTAACTTAAGATTATCTGCACTGTATGTTTTTCCTCCTGGTGAACAAACTTATGCAAGTGTCATGCTCTAAATTTTTCTGAGTGGCCCTCATATGCTTGCATCGAAAAAATGGCTATGGAATCTCTCTGTGCTAACATCATAACTTTAAAACTTCCTGGGAATTTTCTACCTTGTGTAGGGCTGCAGAAGGCTGTGGCCACCCTCCAAAAGTGGTGGATTTCCAAAGAGATAAGAGAGGTGAGAGTTCTGCAGATAGAAGGACACCTCTTCTCTTTCTTCATAGCTGAACCACTCACGACCTGAGGCAATTCAGAGAGAGATCTTTTGGACTGAAGGGGTGATACCAAACTAGGTTTTAGAGTCTTCCCTCTGAAAAGCCTTTTCTCCTCTGCAGACTTCCTCCAAGTTTCTTTTACATTTTCACATATTTCTCTGCCACCAAATAATCTTTCTCTTGCTGTCCTTTTTTCCTTGACTTCTTCCCCTTTCTCATAACAGACATTGTCTTACTAGTTAATAAATTCCTGTCAGAGATCCATACATTTAAATACCATTCTTTTGCAGGAGCAGCTAGGTTCTCCCTGGAACTAATTTGAAGCTTAGCAGACATTATTCTTTTCAGTATGTTCCTGTGTTACGTCCTTGTACCTCAGAGTTGCCCAGGTTACTGAGCTCTTGTATCAGCATCAGAGACTATAATACTTTCTGTGCCTCTGCTCTTCAGGAAAGTGAATAATTGAACCAAGCAGTTTCTGCATTCCCCTGGGCACAGGAGTCAGTGGTAGTTCTCGATAATTGTATGAATGGTGGAAGCCGATTTTGAGCTTCATGCATTCCTCGTAACAGCTGGGCAAAATGTAACTCTTAATTTCTTCTCCCTGGTGTAGTGTAGTTAATTAGAATGTGTGCCCTTGATTTGAGCTATGGCTTTTATATTTTAATGCAAATTCACTGTCATATTCATCAGCATGTCCAGGTGACAAATTTGAAATTTCAGTGTAACTCTTAACTTCCTTGTATGGACTTTTTTTTAACTTCCTTTTATCCTTTCATTTTAATTGAAATGCATAATATTGAATATGGATAATTTTTTTTTTAAATAGTGTGGCACAATTCCATAACATGTTTTCTTACACAGTTAGCTCTCTCTCGGTCTTCTCCCAGGATTTTAGTCTTTGACTTTGCAACCACAGAATTTTTAATATCTATGTGTAATGCAACTACAGTTTTTATGTGGTGATTGTATTAACATGATGCTAAGATTGTACTCATAAGCAATAAGATCAAGAAAACCAAGACCTGACTAGGCATATGAACTGCATTTCAATCTGATTACACATATGCATTAAGATTCAATCTTTTACTGCACAGAGTAATATTGTTAAGGGGGCAAAATATGAGCAATGCAGCCAAGTATCTTTTGGAACACTGTTCAATTTAATAACAAATTATTTCTGATATGAGTCCAGAAAGTCAAGGATAATTTTTTTGTTGAAATCAAACTTTTCATTCATGCTTTAAGTAAAAGTCTAGGTACAAATTAGAAATTAACTAAACTGTAAGATAATATTCAGGATCTTACATTGGATTTTGAAATTATCTGTGTGCTGTTGATTTTCTTGTATTGAGCCCATATATGTTCACGATACAAGTTGTGCTACCAACAGCAAGCATGAATTAGTTCTGCTTTCTTTCAAATCCTCTATGAAGCATACGTCTTAAAATGAAAAGGCAACATCTTTTATGCTTTGACCATTTTATTAAAAAAAAATCTGTATTTAGATGTTATTTTTTTTTTTTGATTATAGTCAAATAGTGTGGTATTTTTTTTAGTGGAACAATAAATAGGGGGAAGATATTAAGACTAGAGATCTATCAAAACTGGTCATTGAAGATGGAACTTAAGTTTCTGTTCTTTTAGTGATATTCTATTTGTACAAAGACCACATCTATCACCTCCTTGATCCTGTTCTGAACATCTGTGATGGAAGATTGCGTGTGGAGTTTAGTTGATTGGTGCTTTTAATGAATCTTATGTCATTCTTCTAAGACATTATCTGTTTTGCTTGGAAAATGCTTCATTTAAAAAAAGCTTTTGAGATCCTTGTGTCTACTGATATTTTCTAGAATTTATGGAGCTCACAGTTGGCAATGGCACAGCTGAGGGCCTCTGGATAAGAATCAAGGGGCAAACAAATAATGACGGTGTCACTGTGGCAGACTACTATAGCCCTCCTACCCAGGATGGTGATGCTGACAAATTATTCTTTGAGGAACTAAGGGACAACTGGTCTTGTCTTTATGGGGGACTTCAACTTTCCAAAAATTAACTGGGAGCATCCCTGCTACAGCCTGGGCCAGCAAATTCCTAAAGAACCTCGATGACAACTTTATGAAACAGGTCCTATGGGAGCCAACATGGAAAGATGCCCTCCTTGATCTACTGCTTGTCAACAGAGAGTGTCTCATGAGTGAAGTGGAGACTGGTGGCTGTCTTGGCCACAGCGACCATGAAGCAATCGAGTTAAAAATCTCTGTTGACAGGAGGAAAAGTGCCAGCAAAACCTCAGCTCTGGACATGAGGAAAATATACATCATCAGCCTGCTCAGGGAATTGGTAAGTAGTGTTTTTACAGGTGGTGGAGTCCACCAGTGCTGGTCACATTTTAAACATCACCTCCTAAGGGCACAGAAGCAACAATTCCCGAATGTCAGAAGTCAAGCAGATGAGTGGGAAGGCTGTCTAGGCCGAACAGGGATCTTGTCTTGGAAATGAGGTGAAAAAGGGAAGGTGTATGCCCAGTGGAAGCAAGGTCCAGTGACATGGGAAGAATACAGAGATGCTTCTTGCCACTCTAGGGAGAAAATTTGTACAGCCAAAGCTCAGCTGGAGATGAAGTTGACCAGAAATGTGGGGAACAATAAAAAGAGTTTTTCAAATATATTAATGGCAATAGGCAGTGTAAAAATAGCATTGGCCTGTTACGGGTTGAGGATGGTCCCCTCACAAACAGGGACAGGGACAAGGCAGAGGAGTTTAACGCATTCTTTGCCTCTGTCTTCAGCACGGATGATGGACCAAGGGGGTTTCAGTGCCCTGAGCTGGAGGACCATGACTGTGAGAATGATCAACTCCCAGTTGACCCTGAAATTTTGTGGGATCTGCTGCTCCAACTGGATCCCTAAAAATCTATGGGGCCTGATGGGATTCATCCAAGAATCCTCAAGGAGATGGCTGCTGTCATTGCAAAGCCTCTCTTGATTGAGTGGTCTTGGGAATCCAGCAAGATCCCAGCTGACTGGGAGCTGGTGAATCTTGTCCCAGTTTTCAAGAAAGACAAGAAGGAGAACCCTGGAAACTACAGGCCTGTCAGTCTCACTTCAGTGCCTGGTAAAGTTTTGGAGAGGATCATTCTGGGAGGTATTGACAAACACCTGAAAGACAATGCAATCATTGGTGACAGCCAGCACAGCTTCATGAGAGAAAGTTCTGCTTATCAAACTTGGTTTCCTTCTATGACAGGGTAACCCTCTAGCTGATCAAGGGAAGCCAGTTGATGTCATCTTCCTGTATTTCAGTAAAGATTTCCATACTGTTTCCCACAGGATTCTTCTGGACAAAATGTCCAGCACACAGCTGGATAAACACAACATGCGATGGGTGAGCAACTGGCTCACGGGTCAGGCACAAAAGGTTACAGTGAATGGGGTGACATCAGATGGGGGACCTGTCACTACTGGGGTTCCTCAGGGACCCATCTTAGGCCCAGCTCTCTTCAGCATCTTCATTAATGACTTGGACACAGGACTGGAAGGGGTACTAAGGAAATTCACAGATGATAGAAAACTGGGAGGAGCTATTGACTCCTTTGAAGGCAGAGAGACCCTGACAAATTAGAGGATTGGGTAATCACCAACCAAATGAAGTTTAACAAGGGAAAATGCCAGATTCTGCACCTGGGATGGGGCAATCCTGCATGTATGGACAGACTGGGGAATGAGATGAGGGAGAGCAGAACTGTGAAAAGGGACCTGGAGGTCCTGGTCAGTGGCAAGTTGAACCTGAGTCAGCAGTGCCCTGGCAGCCAGGAGGGCCAACCCTGTCCTGGGATGCATCAGGCACAGCATCACCAGTTGGGCAAGGGAGGGGATTGTCCCACTCTGCTCTGCACTGGGGCAGCCTCAGCTTGAGTCCTGTGTGCAGTTTTGGTCACCACAATATAAAAAAGACATTTGTCTATTAGAGAGTGTCAAAAGGAGGGCTTTGAGGATGGTGACAGGCCTTGAGAGGAAGCTGTATGAGGAGCAACTGAGGTCATTTGGTCTGCTCAACTGGAGAAGAATAGACTGAGGGGAGACCTCATTGTGGTCTCAACTTTCTCATGAGGGAAGGAGGAGGGGCAGGCACTGATCTCTTCCCTGTGGTGACTGGTGACAAGACCCAAGGGAAGGGTCTGAAGCTATGTCAGGGGAGATTTAGGTTGGATATTAGAGAAATGTTTTTCACCCAGAGGGTGGTACGGCACTGGAACAGGCTCCTCGGTGAGGTGGTCACAACACCAAGCCTAACAGAGCTCAAGAAGTGTTTGAACAACGTTCTTGGGCACAGGGAATAGTGCTGTGCAGGGCCAGGAGTTGGACAAGATGATCCTTGTGGATCCCTTCCAGCTCAGAATATTCTGTGATTCTGTGTTTCAGAATTTCTATGATTCTGTGTGGACTATTCAAAAAGATGAACACTGTGTCATGGAAGAGAAGAACAGATGACCTCAATTAATATTCATTAAATCCTTCAGTATTCCGATGTGGCTATGCTGTGATTTACATGCTTCTAATCAAATCACATTTGATTTTAGAGGAAGTCTTTATCTTTTTCTTTCTTAACTGAAGTTGACTAGTGGGATTCAGTCTGGCAAAGTCCCTGGTGTTTATTTTATTAGTTCCTTGCAGGCTCATATCTTAATATAGATTTTGTAGGAAAACAATGTCATCTTGCCACAGTTATATTTAACTTTATCAAAGAATTGCAGAATTATTGCATCAACAATTTTGTCTGTCTTTTTTATAAAGCCAAGGCTGTGGATAATTCCTATACAATGGAAAATTCATATTTCTTTCTTAATTAATCCAAAGGGAATGTATTGGTACGGTATTGAAATACATTAATGGCATGTTAGATGACTTCATATTCTCTATGTATTAGTATTGCAGAAAAGGAAAATGTAAATTCAAGGCTGGTCTAAGAAAATAAGGTCAAAAAATAGATAGAAAGTTTAGCTGATCTACTGGGTCAGATAAAAGATACTTTTTAATTTTCAAAGGGAATATAACCAGGGCAAAGGTGGAATAAGCAACAGAAAATACCTGTTGTATAAATAGGAGTTAGATTTCGTAGAAATGACTTACATCAGGTCTTTAAAATACCTACTTTTTTTGTTGTTTCATTTTAAAACTATGATGATTATACCATGCTCTTTTTGACCAAAACTACTGAAAGCCATGTTTATGTCATTCCTGCTAAATCTTCTAGCCCATTTTTACTTAATGGATAAATATGTCTGATGCTTGGAGCCTGTCTCTTGGCACGGGCATGCATGTGAAATGTAGGCTAGGTGAATACAATCTTATGTAGACTAGGTGAATACAATCTTCAGGCAATAACTAAGCAGATTTATTTCAGTCCTATCTTCACTGCCGCATGTTACTCAGTGAGACTGAAGAACATTTTCAATATCTGATATTTTATCTTCCTCTTAGAAGAACAAACCCCAAAATTTATTGTTATCTACCAGAATGACTGGCGCAGTAGAGGAGCCACCTGGACTAAGCTGGTGAGGAATTTGAGGTTAAAAGAGTTGTTAAGAAAATTCACATAGTTGGCTCATGTATGCAAGGTTTGGTGTCTGGCACAGTGTAACCAGATCTCTTCCTTCAGAGAAAATTAATGTTTTTCAGACCATGTGCAAAGGAGCTGCATGCAGGCATGCTTTTCTTTAAAGGCACACTCCTCCTAAATGTGTGAGGTCTCTGCTCTGCTTTCTCCACCTGAGGAGACTTAAACCTCTGCAGAACAGCGGTTTCTTCTCTGCAGAACATCCGATGCTATTTGAAACTGGAGCAACTGGAGCAACTTACTGCCTTCCCTGCTGAAGCAGACACACACTACAAAGACTTCTCTGGGCTCAGAGGAGAGTCAGTGTAGGCCTAGCTGAAAGCAGTAGGGAAACCTGAAACCTCATGACTGCTTCACAGGCTTATTGTATTTTATACAATGATATTTCCTTGTAAGTTCACAGTTAATAGACACTGAAGTTAAAGCTCTGGATACCACAGACAGGGCAGACACTGCTCCTTTCCTTTCCCCCTTTCTCCCCTATCCTTGTAAATAGGAACATCTGAAATTTCACATTTTATGGCCCTACTTAACAAGCTTCTAATTCTGTCAGACTTCAAGTACGTGGATTGAATTTCTTCACACAGTCAGCCTTTTGTGTCAGGGAAAGGCATTTACCTCTTCCTGTGCAAGCATTTAAAAAATTGGCTTTCAATTTACCACAGTTTGTATACAATCTGCAGTGGGCTTAGAAGCTGGTATCTCTGAAGAGCCATTCCTCAGTGTCTGTGCTGGTTCATCGCTATCCTGGAAGTCTCTTGAACATCAGACATGGGCCAGCTTTGAACAGAGATTGAACATGCTTCAATCCAAGGGCCGTGCTGCAGTGGAACCTCACAATAGGACAGAAAACAGGCACAGAGAAGGCAGAGAGAAGCTGCCTGACCGTAGGTCAGAGAAGACCAAAGCTACACTGGTATGAAGTTCTTTGGAACAGAAATGGGCAGGAAATTTGTCAGTAAAAAACATGGGAAAAAAAAGGAGAAATCACTCCCATGGTCTAGGGCTGCCTGTGTAGGAAAGAAGGATGTGCAATGATTGTGTACATGGGGGTGTAGGGAGGTACTAACCCAAAAAATCCCTGACTAGAATTAGGAACAGCAATAAAGGGAAGGCTGGCACAGGCTGGAAAAAAAATGTGTCACAGGTGGGGACTGTAAAAGATTTACTTCAATTTGAAGCAGAAAACCAACTCAGATAGGGCAGCTGAGACTAGATGAAAGGAGATGACATGAACCCTGGGGAGAAAGGAAATCTGCCTTCATTCAAGAAAATGCTTGAAGGAGGAGGCAGCCATCCAAATGGACAGGGAATGAGAAAGAAATGCCAGAAATACATGAAAGAATTGGACCTGGGAAATTACATCTTGTCTTTCCATCCATGTCCTTCAGGAAGGGGTGAGGCAAGTCAGGCAAGATTGGGAACAGATAGTTTCACTCTCCTTTGGTGCCAGGGCTAGAAGCAGCCAAGGGTTTACTTCTACCCTCTTTTCTCTCTCCTATTCTCTTTTCCCATCAGACTAAGTCATGGATCAGTCTCTTTTTAGGTTTTCTAGATTTGGTGATGCCTGTAAGGAGTTGTTATTTCCTGCTTGAACAGGGCCTTACATTTTTTGTAAGCCCAGTACTGTCACAGATGGGAAGTCTGATTCCCAGGATGCCAGGATTATGCCAATATTTCACAAAATATGATGCTTTCAAATCAAATACCTTGTTAGGGTGAAATATAGTTTCTTTTCATATTTATATCAGGTACCTCTTCCCTCATGAATGACTTCTTCCTCATCTTAAGCCTAATTATTTGAATTTTGCCAGCTCAGGAAAAGGTCTCATCAAAAAAGTCTGTGTCATCTTCAATTTTACAAACTGATCATGGAAAAGACTATGGAGAGGAAGAAATAGATTATATCTAGCAGAAAACTGTCATGCTCATGACAAAACTGACAAACATGGAGTTTTCAAAGAGCAGAGAGACATAGGCTAAGCAGCACTGCTGGGGATCACAGATGTCAAATCTTTCTTGTTCAGCTTTTTTTTTACAGTGTGTAGACTTGTTAAACCTACATGGGAAAAGAGAACCTACATTTGCCTTTCTGTTGCAAAGAACATCCCTCATTACAGTTTTTAAGCTTACCTGTATTTCATACACTGATAACATTTTGTAAAACTCAACAAGCCAATAAATTTTTAAATTAATTTCCTCAACTATAGCATGAAAGTTGGGGAACAATGTGGAAGACTCCACATGAATGTGTTCTGATGTGGCAATACATGTATTCTTGTTGCTTTACCTATGTAATTGTCAGTTGCAGTCCACAGTATGAAATAGTGATTATTTTTGCCCCTACACCCAAAAGACCCAAACCGTATTTTTAATTGGTTTCAATGAATCATAGAATTATACTATCAAAGAATCCCCAGGTTGAAAAGACCTCATTTATCATCTGGTCCAACCTTTGTTGGCAAAAACACAGTATAGACAAGATGGCCCAGCACCATGTCCAGCTGAATCTTAAAAGTGGCCAACTTTGGGGAATCCACTTCCCACACAATGGAAAGATTATTCCAATGACTGATTGTTCTCACTGTGAAAATTTTCCTTATGTTCAATCAGAATCTCCTCAGGGGGAACTTGTGCCCATCACCCATTGCCTTTTCCATATGACCTCTTGAAAAAAGCAGGTCTCCATATTCTTTGCAGACACCCTTTACATACTGGAACATGGTAAAGTGTCTTCCAAGTTTCTTTTCTCCAAGGTGGACAAACTCACTTCTCTCATTCTTTCCTCACATGACAGGCTTCCCAGTCCTTCGGTCATCTTTTTTGCCCTTTACTGCACCTTCTCCACCCTGTCCACAACTTTCTTGTATAGCAGGGACCAAAACTGAACACAGCATTCCAGGTATGGCTTGAAAAACTCTGTATAGAGTGTGATAGTGACTTCTTTATCTCTATTGGTGACACCCTTGTTGATGCAACCCAGCATTTGTGTCGGCTTTCTTTGCTGCAGCAACAAACTGTTCACTCACACTGAGCTGCTTGCCCACCAGGACCCCCAGGTCCCTTTCCATAGAGCTGTTCTCCAGCTGTTCTCCAGGGTGTCTGACTGCTGGCGAAGGCTAACCCACCACACCTTCTAACAGGCTGTACATTTCTGACTGTGTTATGTGCAGGCACAGCAAATGTGGACAAAGAACCTCGTAGAGAAAATCAGCCAGGTAGATCCCCAGCCTGTGCTGCTCTCCTGGATTATGTTTTTCCATGTGCAAGACCTTACACTTGTCCTCATTGAACTGCATAAGGTTCTTGTCAGCCTAATTTTTCAGCCTGTCCGGGTGTTCCTGCAGGGTGTCTCTCCCTTCCAAAGTGTCCTCTGCCCCACTCAGTTTGTTATCACTGACAAACTCCATCGGGGTACCCTTGATCCCATAATCCAAACCTCTGATGAAGACACTGAACAGCGTTGGGCCCAGTATCATTCCCTGGGGGACTCCACTTGTGACAGTTGCCGGTGTGAAAGGGAGCAATTTACCACCACCCTCCAGGTGTGGCCAGTCAGGCGATTGCCCACCCACCGCATGGATCACACATCCACACCATCCGTACACATTTCTGTAGGAGGAGGTCGTGGGAAACCATATCAAAAGCCTTGGAGATATCGAGGTAGACAATGTTCACTGCTTGCCCCACATCAACCAAGCAGATTCCTTTGTCATAAGAGGCAGTCAGGTTTGTCAAGCACAGTTTGTCCTTGGTCAGTCTGTCCTAGCTTTTCCTAAACATGGCTTCATTTAACTGATAGGACTATAATGTCCTTGATTTCCTTGTGGATAGGGGTGATATTAGCCTTCTTCCAGTCTTCTGGAATGCCTCCCCAATTTTCATGACTTTTCAAAGATGAAATATCATATTATTTTAAATGACTACTGACAGTGAATTATTCTCAAATCTGACTACTTTACATATGAACATTTTGTTGTTGTTTTCACAACCCCCTACAATTTTCTTTAAATGTTTTGTGCAAATAGTCTTGTCATTTTGATCAATTTAAACATTAATATCACAGCAAGGAAATTTAAAAAATGTGAACAACCATTCTTGAAAATACTCTAAGTGATTAATGGGGTGAATGGTGTGGCCAGACAAATTTCAAAGGAAAAAGTAACATCACTGCTGTAAATAAAGTGCCCTGGACATTGTATTTCAATTTCCAATTGCAACATGTCTATGTCTTGTCATAGTTTTGATATAGTAATGGAACACCAACAAATACCCAGTATGTCAACTCATTATCTTTGTAATATATTACCACTCAGTAGCCAAAATACTTTATAAAGTGCACTTTTATATGCCTTTATATTTTTCAAATGTCGTTGCATTAGACCTTCATTAGTTAAGTAACTAAGGTTTGAAGTTGCTCCTAGCCTCTGGGACTTGAGTCAACATCTTGCCTCTAGTTAAGGAGGACAAAAATAAAAGGTAAATTATTCTAGTTCTAATTTCTCTTTCTGAACCCCAGAGATAAACTTTTTTCCTGCTGAAATGCCTAACAAATCCCATGTTACCACAACAAAGAGATGGAAACTTACTTCTTTTTCTCTGTAAGTATGACATAGACGTAGATTTTTTTTTTACTCAGCCTCACACCCTATCACAATTCAGACGAGTAATCTCAGTGCTTTAGATCCCTGCTTTGAAGTGCAGCATAGGATTTTGTGAAGCAGAGTTCAAGACATACTGGCCATTCTTGAAATGTGTCCCTGAATGACTATTTAGCGTTCTGGCTTTGTAGCATTTATTTTGCATTGGTTCTCTGTCTAGGTGCATATAGCAAGAAATTGAATTATGCAAACAAGAATTTATTACTTTTTATTCAATATTTTAAAATTTTCTACTGCTACCTCATAAGATGACATTCATCTTAAGTCACTTTAAAATTGAACAGCTGTGTCCATACCTTAACAGACTTTGTAGCAACTGGACAGAAGAGGTGAATTTTACTTTGGAAGTGCCTGCCTTCCCTTATGGAAGCAGAGGGAATCCTAGCAACTAGATTAGCTTTATGTAAACCAAAACTTTTCAACAGCTGAAATTTGATGAACAAACCCATGTTTCCTCCCTTATGCATCATTCACTTACTGCTTTTGTAATTTTAATAAAAGTAGACTTTTATCCTGAGCCAATCCAGTTAATCTGAGCCCTGTTAACGCAAATGTCCCTTAAGTTCTGAATTTTGGGCCACTCATGGCTTATATTGTGTCTTCTACTTTCTTTCCCTTTATTTTGTTTAGTTTTTGTCTTAGCAAAATAAATTTGGGTATCTCTTTTGCTAAACCAGTAGCTAATATTAATTATACATGAAACTATATCCAAATGGAAAGATTTTAACATTTCTTATTGGAAGATCACACAAAAAAAAAACCCCAAATCATTGCTTGAAAGGAAGAATTTGGAATTTCTGTGTTTTGCAGCTCTACAACTTAGCTGGCAGTTAAACTCATTATAAGTCCTACATTGTCTCTTTGTACTTCTTTTTGTCTTATATTTCAATAGATTTTTATATGATTTTGTGGGTGGACACATTTATCAGCTGAACTTTTTTAGTGACATTATATTTTCATTCAACTTCATTGCTAAGAGATACTTCTAGGATGTCTATGTAATAATTTGAGGAGTTTGCAGCTGTTGAGGCAATCTATATATTTCTGTGTTGTGATGTAATTTTAGTGTTATTATATCAAGCTTCTGTTGCATGATGATAATTGGAAGTAAATTTATATGAAATAGGAAATTATTTTAGAATTAAAGACTTTAGTAATCAATGTCTTCCTTTATGATATATATAACTATACATTTTCTGCTTGAAAAATCTGGATTTTAGCTGAGGCAGAAACCAAGATGCACCCAGATTTGCATGGCAAAGTATTGTGTCTCAGAAAAGTTTTACCTTGGAAGAATTCTAAAAAAAAACATCAAATTTTTTTTGCTTTAGAACAGCAGTCTTCTTGCAGGTTCACAGACCCACTTCACACTGAGTTTGATATTTATTTAAGATGCCAATAACCACTTAAAATTATTAAAAGGATTTTTCATTGTCTTTGTTGGTTTCATATTGTTTACATCTTTAATTGAATTAAATGGCTTCATTACTGTTTTCACTGTTATTCATGTTTATCTTTGCTAACTTTGGAAATGCTATCTTTAGATAAAAACAGGAGTGAAGATTTAGCAATCTTTTATAGAAAGAAATAAAAATGTGATGATCAGAATTCCTCTACTTCGTAAAAATTAATCAAAGCAGTTCAGTATTTCCTCTGAAAAAAAGACAATATTTGGATACAAAAAAATCATATTGCATTAACTGATAAAGTACCTAGTTATTACAGCTGGATTTTAATTAATTATTCCTGCATGTATTCGAGTGAAAAACACTGAATTACTCTGATGACTCTGAAAATGTGGAAATGTCATGAAAAGAGAAGGCTTCCTAAAAAATTTTATTACTGATCCTTATACTTGATAAGATCATTCAATGAATCATTTATTAGACTACCACATTTTTTTGTAAAGGAAGAGAAATTTTTCTAGAAGGCTGAAGACACCATCTAAGGACATGACTTTTTGAACCTTGCACTTAACAATACTGGTATCTTTACTATCACCTCCATTCTCTACTCCTTAATTTCCTTTGAATAAAAGCTGACTTGCAGGCAAATTATTTAAGTGAATACTACACAATCTGCTTTGATGACAGAAAATTGTGTTGAATGGGATTAACTGAAATGTAAAAATAATGGATCTCATGTTTGGTATGCTGAGTTGCATTTTAAGAATAAAAATTTGTCAGAGACATAGCTGTTACCTAACAAGAAAAGTTTGGAGTATTTCAGTACTTTTCAACTTAATTCTAGACAAACTTAGAAGACTGTGTTCTATAGAATCATCCTCCGTGGGACCATTCTCCTAAGAAAATGATTTTAATATTTCATAGACACCACTCTGCCTCATGCTTGTTTAAAGTTCTACACATTTCATGAACCTACTGTATTATATCCATTTTGGCCCAAGGGTCTGTATCATGGGCTTTTTATTATGATCTAGGAGGAAAAAACATGACTGGGGCAGGGTTTTTTTTCTATGTGACTAGTTTTTTGGTCTTGCAATAGGGTCTCATCTACTTATCATTATGCCAATTTAAAGGATATTATTGGTGCATAAGAATGACTTCTCTGCTCTACTGACAGAGTAGAGATGTCCTTATCCTTTTGCATCTAATCTGTTCTCTTCAGCAGATGCACATAAAAGTCCATGAAATGAAGGAATTGTTTCTGTCTTCATAAATGTTTAAATTGTGAACTGACCTCCCTGATTCTCTGATTCTAACCTTCTTTAGAGCAACAGTCATAAAATTTCATCCAGTAACACCTTCCTTAGAGCCCTCCAGAGTCTTGATAGCAACAGTTAGCAGATGTCTGGATGTTCAGGCAAGTAACAAAGCTCCCTAGGCTGTCATTAAAATTGCATCATTTACTTTTCATCTAAGTATATAAAAAATAGTGCACCATTTCAGCAGCTCCTGTACAGCATGCAGTTAAGATATATTTATGAAATTTTTAGAACTGACATATTAAGCAGAATTCTAGGTGGTTCAAAGTCAAGAAAAAAAAGGTGCTTTTATTTCTTTTGAGAAAAAAATCCCTGAAGTTTGTGTTATAATTACAAGAAACTAAAGAGAACATATAAGGCAGGTCACTGAACTATGAATAGTTTAACTTAAGCAATGCTGCAAGATTTTCCCCTAAAACTAAGCTAAACCTCACCAAAAGACCTAAACATCAGATTTTTTGGCCAATGTAATTGTAGCAAAACTGCCAAAATCATTGGTTTAGGTGCAGCTGATAGAATAATGTTTTGTTTTATTTTATTCAAGTTGTTTGATTTTGATGTGTGATATATCCAAGTGTGAAAAATGTATTTTGGTTAATTTTATTGTTTTCAGGAACACACGAGCTTTGGTTGTGCCACCTTCTTCTCATGTTATGTTCTCTCCTCTCTGATTGCTGCAATATGAACACAAGAATATACTGCAGAAAGACTCCAAAACAACTCTAAATGTTGTTTTCCGTACAAATCCTGAAATTGGAACATGAGTTACCTGATAGCAACTCCCAAAAAGCCATGGATTTGTAGGTTAAGTACGTTAAGCAGGGTGCATGAGAAATGAGAAATACAGATGTAAATGGTGATGTATTTTGTTACCAATTCTTGCTCTTTAGTTTTTATTCCCTCAGATATTTCCTGAGTGCTTAGGCACAGAAAATAAATATTTAATTTAATCAAGACTAACTGTAATAATTAAGTCAATGAATGTGACAGAGATAAATTTTCTAAACCCTCTATTTTTTTCTTGATAATTTTCTTAATGGAGCTAACAAGAGAACTACTTTGGTACTTGTATTTCAGTTGATATAAGTTGCATCTTCTATTTTGTTTCATGTCTCAAACAGCCCAGAAAATCAATACTCCAAATGCACAGTATGATAAATTTTATGGGTTAGGCAGTAGAAACAGCAAAAATTCTGAAAACCTGTTATCTGTTAGATAATGCACTGCAAAGTACATAATTATTTGAACTGGGTAGGAGAAAAATGGGTAAGAGTTCTTAGGTAAATTCAAAGAGAACATTTCCTTGTGGGAATTGAAATTTTATTTATAACTTCTGAAGTCCTTCCTTCTGTGTAATTTATTGTGTTAGTCAAGTTTGTGAATTCATTAGGTCAGATAATACTGACCTGCTCACAAATAATTTCCCTAATGAGGTTATTTTAAAAGGAGAGAAGTAAATCCCTTGTTTCTATAAAGCTATGATGTTTCAAACAACTTGAAAAAAAATTTTCTGATACAGCATAATTTTGTGAAAGACATATAATCACTTGATAAACTTTCAAAGTTTAAAAATACTCCAGTAATTTTTACATCCTCTTTTTATGTGTGATTCACAATATTAAATATTTAATAATTATTCATGAGAATACAAATGAAGAAAGAATAAGCTGATTAATCTTTACTACTTTGCAAAAAGAGAGATCCTAAATTAATATGCAATCTGTTCAGGTTTTCTTTTCCCTTGCTTCTGCTTTAAAGATCTGAAGACAGTATCATTTTGTCATCTGGTAGTGGAACCAGCATTCTATCTGAATGATTTCAGGATGTGTCTGAAGCAGAATATTTGTAACAGATATCACTGTATTTTACAAAAGCATGCTAGTTGTTGTGAGACATCCCAAGATGTTTTGGGCCATGAGCTTAAAGTCTTCTGTCAGAGCCTGAGGATTTTGTGTGTGTCATGGGCACAAGCACTTCTCAGGAGCAGTCAAAATACCTGTGTGTTATCAACACTCTTTCAGTTACAAACCCAAACCACAGAACCACAAAAGATACTATTAAGAAAATTATCCCCATCTGAGACAGACTCTGTACAGTGTATTTTTGTATTAATTTTACTGTGAGGTGAGAGTCTGGGTTTATTTTTGATCTTGAACACTATGAAAGAAAATAAGCCATGGTTTTTGGAACTGAGCTTCTTCAGCGTTCGGATTGGTTTTTTTTCCTTACTTTGTGTCAGTCTCATATGAATGGCCAAAAGAAATTAAATTACCTCTTTATATGTGAAAGTAGGATATTGAACTTCAGCTCTCAATTCTATGCTGGAAAAAGAATGAAACTTTGGACAGATTATTATTAGAGAAAGGGTTGAAAATGCTGGGAGAAGAGTCCTGCTTGACTAAACTGCATAGTGTATGTGCAGGTTCTCACTTTTTTTCATGCAGCATCAACCAGCCAGCTTGATTATCTTTCTTTTGCCTGACTATCCTCATCCTGAAGAGAGTCAGCCCTGTGTCTGATGTGTTCCACTGTTTCTTGTCAACTCAGAAACTTCCAATGAGGAGATTGTTACATAGAAATAATTGTCAAAGATATTTGAATTAGAAATTGTTTATTTTTCTACATCTACTATTATTTCATATACATTTATGTAAAGGTTGTGGCTCTTCTAATGTGATAATAACCATGGTAAAGAAACATCATATTTTTGCTATAATAATCTGGATGGTAGATATAAAGTGCATAAAGATGGAAATCATAATTGGTCTGCATCTGTAGTTACTGCATTAATTACATCAAACTGATTTACTTTCTGTTTGGTAATATAAAGTAAAATATTCAGTAATTGCTTTAAGAATATTCAGATATTTTCTTTAATTATTATTTTTCCCCAAAGATGTACAGTGTAAACCAGTACGGCATTAAAAGTCACATAAGTAGTTTGCATTGACATCAGAGCATAGAGTAAACGTAATATTAACCAGAAAATTTCTAAAAGCTGTTCATGAGATTAAAACAACTGAAAGTTTAATATAAAAAGCCCCAACATACGTTGTTCAGCCCATGACTGTGTTGTCTTTCATTTCTGAATTGCACGAAAGACTAGTATAATGCTTACAGTAGTACAAGGTATTTATTAAGCTGAGAGAGATGGAGTCTTCAGGAAATAAGTTTTTCTTTTTCTTACCAGAGAAGCCTAAAATAGTTCACTTGTTTTCCCCAGACAACAAGTCTCTCAGGAATGACCCAAATCTTTTCCTTCAGAATCTAATAAAAACTGTTCTTTTTCAGATAGAAAGGTCCCTTTAAGGTACTGTTTCTCCAGCAGCGGAACCCCAGAGAGATTATGGAAACCTCTGTGCTTCCTGGCAAAGAATTTCTCAGGCATTTTGTAGAGCCAAGAGACATTATTCCCAGCAAGCACTGTCAATAATGGATTTTTTTTGCTGCTTTGGGGATAACTCAATAGAGAGTTCCTTGAAGATTTTGGGAATTTTTCTCAATTTATTATTTTTTTTTTCATTGATTCAAATGAGACTATTCTGCATTTCCATTCCTGATCGAAGTACAGTTTTGTGTATTTTTATCAGCAGCAGAATCCAAACTTTATACAACAGTTTGCTGTGATACTTCATAATTACTGTTTCTTTTAGCTATTGGAATTTCTGTCAAACTAACCAATTTGTTGTAAATTAGATCATATCCCAAAGCATTGAGTTTATCAGCATGAGTTTGATCTGCCATTCACCACTGCTGTAAAATAGCTGAAATTCCGATAAGTTGTATAAAGTTTAACTTCTATAGTATGAAATTAGGTTGCAAAAATTGAATTGGCATGTCTGCTCAAACTGTTCCCATGTATTCTCATGGCTTCATATGCCTTCTTTGTTTAACTAAAATTATAATGCATACAGTAGAAGTTAGCAATTAAAATTCAAATTCAAATTTCAAGTCTTTCCTTCTTCAATCAATTTCTCTTACCCTTACGTAATTTCTCAATATAAAACATCTAATATATTTTTCACATTATTCCTCTTTTAACACTGACTATTGTCTTCTTCCCTGAGGAAAAATCTTGTCATTTTTTGTGATCCTTGAAGTCCCTGAACATCATATATCTGTTGTTTATTTATTTTGTGAACAAGAATGCAGATAGCTGGAAACCACAAAAAAAAAAAAAAAAAAGTGAATGTGTGCAAAGCAGATCTCTATGGTGTCTCTCTGCAAAATCAGCATGCAAACTGCGACTTTAGTGAGATGTGGGGATGAGTTTGTGACTACTCTCTTTGAGAGAAGCCATAGAGCATTAATAATCAGAAAAATAGAAATGTTTGGAAGGGGAATGTGTGTGTTTTGGGAAATGTAGGTAGCTGGTTAATGGAAACAAGACTTGCATATCTCCTCAAAAGCACAGCCCATGAAGGTACCTCCCTGAGGAAGTAGTTTTCAAGAGCCAGCAGTGGGACAGCAAGAGATGCTCAGACTACAAGATATTCAAGATTGTGGTAACAGCCTTAGATTACTTATTTTTGTTACTCGACTGAATTTGGCAAAGAGCTGCAAGCTGTACCCCTTGTTATAACCTTGGACAGATAACTAGATAGGTACCGGCCATTTGCTGAATTTCTCTTGACCCCTTTTCAAAAAGCAATCTGCAGTGTTCAAACACAAAAAATAGAAAAAGGTTCAGACACTTCTTTTCTTTTAGATTTCATTTTACATGGATACAGTTTTACAGTGTCAAGCTAACCTACATGCAGAAAATCCAAAACAGTGTTTCTGGGATGTCAATGATGACATCTACTAAGAATGCTCCTGCAAACTTCAAAGCCCTTCTCCCCTATAGCAGTGATCTGGGGCCAGTAGTTGATATAACCATGGGCAGTGCTATCGTCCAGAAGGACCTCGACAGGCTGTAAGAACAGCCCAACAGTAATCTCACGAAATTCTACAGGGGCAGATGCAAAAGTCTAATGTCTGGTAAGGAAAAGCCCCTTGCAGTAGTACAGCTTGAGAACTGCCGTGCTGGGGAGCTGCAGTGTGCAGAGGGCACTGTGGTCCTGGTGTGCAGGGAGCTGAATGTGAGCCTGCACCTGCTCTGGCTGCAAAGAAAGCCAGCAGCCTCCTAGGCTGGCCAGCAGAAGGGCCTTAGCCAGCATCTGAAGGGAAGGGATTATCCTCTTTTGCATGGTGCTCCTGCAATATACTGCATCCAGTGGCTCTACAGTATAAGAGATGTAAAATGGGCGTAAATTCAGCAAGGGGCCCCTGGAACAGATGGGGATAAGAGCATTTGCCCAATGAAGAAAGGTTGAGAGATGGGGAAGTTCTGCTCAGAGAGGAGACACATGTGGGGCTACCTAACAGCAGCCCCAGAGTACCCATGGAAAGGTTGTCAAGAAGATGCAGTTAGGATCTTCCCTTAGTGAATCAGGTGCCCAGAGAGTTTGTGCAGTCTCCATTTTTGGAGATTTTCAAGACCAGACTAGACAAGGCCCTGAGCATCCTAAGTCAATCCCATAGGTGTCCCTGCCTTGAGCAGGTTGTTGAGATACAGATCTCTTGTGGTTCCTGCCAGCCTGTGATATCCCATGATTATATGGTTTTCCTTTAAGTCAGAACAGAACAAATGAAGAGCAGAGCAACAATGAAGGGCAAGAAATGTTTTAGTTGTAATTTGTAATTGTAAATACAAATTTGTCCAAGTCCTGAATATTAAAACAGAGAGATGGATGCACTTATCTCTGTAGCAGAGATGATGTTGTACGACATATTTATGAAAAATCAGTTAAGGTTTAAATTTTTATAAAAAACTATTGGTAAAAAGTCATTATAGGCCAAAGCACTGTGTTTACTATCTTTAATTAAGTGATTCTTTTCTGAGGCTGTTGGTATCTAAAGCTCATTCTTCCTGTCTTTCATTAAAAAAAAAAATGCTTATCAAACTTCTTTTAGCGTTTTTACATTTTTGTTATGTTTTGGTGGTAGAAATTTTGAAATACCTAGTAAAGCACTAATTACCAACATCTTCTCCTTAGGAGGAAAAGAACTTTTACAGTGAGGTAGGCCATGCCCTGGTTTTAGCTGCTTTGCTAGTGCAAATTTACATCTTAAGTATGTTTTTGTCCGTGATATCAGACCTCAGCAGCTTTTAAGCTGCTCTCTGATCCTTGCTTGTATTTGCAGTTTCAACTTACTGCTGTTTTGAAAGCTGGGGCCAATGTATTGGTGAGTAGATGGTAGATTAGCTCAGATCCTACAATACTACCTCACATTCTGCCTGGCCAAATCCTGACATGCTGGGCAAAATTCTCAGCAGATGCTGTGTTAATTTAGCTTTTATTAGTGAATGTTGGTGTACATCTGTCTGAATATCTTGTATAAATACTTACCATATGCTTCTCTCTGTGTAATAGAATGCAGTTGTTACCAGGATGAATATTCAGTCATTTGACTGGAAGAGTACTGATCCTTCGTTAATGTTGAAAAGCCTCAAGGAATCCTGTTGTATAAAAGATAGTGTTATCCAATGGTTTTGCTTATTCTCAAAATGTTACAAGGCTTTTGTTTGATTGTTTTTTAGTGTGCTTTTTTCTTCTTTTCTATTTTATTTCTGGTAGAAAAAGATAGTAGAAAACACAAAAATGGGCAATATCTGTACCCTCTGATAGACTTGTTAAACTTCAAATAAGCAAAGAATATGGAGCAGTACTTTACAGAATGATAGGGATGTTTATGAATGTGGACAGATTTATACAAAGCTTAATGCATTTTTCTAAATCGTTCATGTTGAGGACTGTATATTTTGTGAATATGATAGGGATTGAATTAGTAATTATACTTTATCTGGTGTCATAATACCACTGCCATAATCACCATAGGTTCTTAGATTATTGACTACTTTAGGTATTAAAGCTTAGGTTTTGTGTTAATTAAAGTTTTAACTTTTTTTATTTTTTTTTTTAATTTAACACCGAAAAGACTTGTGAGAACAGGAAGAAATACTTACATGCCCAACTGATTTTCTGTAGTGAACTGGATGGTCTGGAAATATTTGTAACTTATGGAATCCTGTGAAAAGGTGGTAGCTGCTAGACACAAACATCATAAATTGAATGTGGATAAACCCACCGATCTTCAAGTGTCCAAAAATGTCCAGACAGTTTGGTTATTTGCGAAATAATTATGTAATATGATGGACTGTAACCTTTTCTAAACAGTGGAATGGCAAGGTAAAGTTTTCATCTGTGAGGACACCCCAATGTCACTTTAAAAATTGTGTGACATAACTTCTGGGCAGCAACTAGAACAGATATCAATTCTTAGGGTGAAAACTTCAAAGCTGATTTCTTTAAAAAGGATCACTTTTATGAATGTAGAGGCAAAATAGTTGGTGCAGTGTTCTTTGTCTTTCATCCTCTCACATTTTTTCTTTTGTTTTTCAGTGGGAGGAGAAAAAGAGAAAAGGTTCTTTCATATGCATTTAAAAATAGAAGAATGAGGGAAAATATGGGGTGTTTTGGGGAAAAAAGGTAAGGATTTTTACCCATACTGCAAGCAGAAGTGCCATAAAAATTATTTATTTATTTACTTATTTATTAATTTTTTTTTTTAGCAGAAGTACAAGGTCTTTAACTTTTACATAACTGAACATCCTTTCATTTTCAAACTACCATACCTACCTTGCTCTTTCAGTACTTCAACCTTAGACATGAAAGGCTGCTAGGGCACACACAATCAAGAGTACAAGAAGTCCCAGTTTATGTAAGATGGAAGTGGTGCACCTCTGCAGAGCAGTCCAGAGAAAGCTTATTTCATGCTGTGCAGCGACACTAAAAAGGGAAAATATTCCTCCTGGAGGTGAGCAGAAATACCAACATATGCTGTGCGCCTATCAAATGACTTGAAAAATCCCTCTGCTTCAAATGCAGCACCTTGGCTAAAGTCAGTGGGATTTCACTGATATGTGAGTCAAGAACTTGCATACGACATTCCTTGACCCATTCACAGTGTTCACCATTCTGCAGGGATCAGAGACTGTTTTGACATAAACAATGTCTGCTTTTCTGTGAAACTGTAAGGGAAATACTTGGGAATCTTTTGGCCTTCTCTCTGCCCTTCCCCTCAATGATGAAAGAATGCCTGAGGAACAGAATTTGAAGGGCTGGATAAAAAGAGGGAGTCTAATTTGTACCAGACTGAACTTCTTTTGACCCTGGTGTTCTGGACTGTGTCATGGAGATGAAATCACTGAAGACAATTTGGCTGACATCCTTAGATATGATCTTCCTTATGCTCTAGAATTTTTAGCTTAAAATATTTTTATTCATTTTTCTCTTTGATTCCGAAAAGTAATTAATTTTATAAATAAGCCATATTACTTGTTTTCCAAACTGTAATTTACTGTGTTCACCATTCAATTTGGGGAGCCCTGTAAAAAGATTTTGAAAAGTAGATTTTTACACAAAAATCCCTTTTAAATGCAATTTTTTAAATAGGAGAATACGGTGAATGTGTTTTGAATTGTACCTCCTGACAGGTTGTTGTCTGTCTCTAGGCTTGCAACTGTATCTTTTCCTATTAGAGGATGTGTTGTCTCATGAGGTGAAATGTTTTGATTCTGTATCAGGTGAGAATAGTAAGGAGTGTACCTGTGAGCTACCCTGACCAAGGCTCTTACCCAGAAGTAAGTAACCTTTCTTTTAGAGAAAAGCTGCTCCTGTTGCCATCCTGGTTTTGACAGTTAAGCAGAAATTCCTTACTGAAACCAGGGGACTTAATGAAAGGTTAATGAATGTTAGGATTTTCCTATGAAAAGTTCTGGTCCTGGGAAATAGGCAGTTTTCTACGAGAAGGTCATGATATTGAAATGTCTCAGTAAATGCTCTTCATTGATACTTCCCATGCTTATTTTCTAGCTGGTCCATGATAGTTTGCTTTTTAATTCATCTGAAATTTTGATACCTTCTTATTACATTTAAGTTTAACAGTGAATGCTTCTGGTCTGCACTGATGGCATAGAGTGTCAGACGTTTTGAGACTACAGGCATTTGCTCTGCTGTTTAGATGGTGGAGGCGCAAGAAGCAAGATTGTATTGTTTTCCAAAACTCAGAGATAAAAAGGAAGAAATAGAAATTCCCATCCTTACTTACAATCCATTTAAAAAATATGATGCTTTTTCAGATCTGTCCAAAGTTTTTTTCTCTATTTTCAGGATGAGGAGCAATGGCCATAAACAAAAACACCAGAAGTTTCACCTCAGCATGAGGAAGATCTTTATGTTGTGGATGGCAGAGCAGTGGAACAGGTTGCCCATGGAGATTGTGGAGTCTCCCTCTCTGGAGAAATTCAAAACCCACCTAGATGCATTCATGTGTCACCTGCTTTAAGGGACCCTCTGTAGTAGGGGGGGGTTGGACCAGATGATCTCCAGAGGTCCGTTCCAACCCAAATGGTTATGTGAATTGTCAAGAACCCAATATTATCTAACGGGTTTTTTTTTCCTCAGAATAACTATTTTTTCTTACACTCTTTAGAAATAGCTGAATTTAGAATTTATTTCTGTAGAAATAATAACTCAGTCTAAAATAAACATCTGCATAAAAACTCTGAGCTTAGTGCTCTGCATTGTGAGGCAAAAGTCAATCCTTCTCCTGGAATTCTCTCCCATACTCCCCACACACCTCACCATCAGAACATCAGGTCTGGTTATATGAGTATATTTAACTCAAAACAAGAATATTTGTTGTTTGCAGAATTCTTCTGTCACCAAGTTCAGGCACATCACTTGCTCCTGAGCTTGTGCAGACGCTTTACTTCTAGTATACACCTTGATAACCTTCCTGTGAAAGCTCTGGTCTCTGGTGAAAGCCCTCCAGAAGTGATAATTAAAAGAAAAATATTCCTGCTCATGCTGATAAAGTCTAAAGTAACTTATTTTATTTTTAGCACTTTGTTTATTTTATAAAGTATTCGGGCTTCAATTCCTCTGGTCTTGGATTAATGAGCAATAACAGCAACATCTTTTATGTTTAAAAAAGATGAAAAAATTTAAGTTTGATTTATCACAATGCGCGATTTGATATTTGTGGTCACTCTTTTTTTTTCTTTTCCATCTAGAAACATGTAGGGAGCTTTGAAAAGAACTAACTCCAAGAGGCTGTGGGCTAGAGCCCCTGAAGTCAGTGTGATACAAAGCTCCTGCAAACATCCATTCAGATGGACATGATAGATTCAAAAGTGTCCAAGTCCCAAATGACTAAGTTCCCTGCTGCCTATTGAACTACTTCTCTTAAAAATTTATTTCATATACATGCTTATTAGAAATCCAAACCTGGAAACTAAAGACAACTATGTTAATGGTGCCTTGAACATGTAGGAAAATTCTTAATTCCTTATAGTGAAAAAAGTATTGTATTCAAAACAGACATCCCTACACAAATCCGAGTTGTTGGATGCACATGTCAGTCAGTTATGGTAGCCCAGTAGGTCTGACTCAGGGGGGTGTGAATTTACTGATTGTTTCAGATGCTAGAATATCACTTCTTGCATTTTCTTTAGCAGTGGCATTCATTGCACAAGAGAGCAAAATGGTCTGAAGATGTGCAGGTATCACAGACCCTTTGTGATCTGGGCTTCTGCAAATCAGAGAACTCTCATTCAAGGCAAAAGATGATGAGTAGTAAATAAAAGCAATTGTTTATTGGACAAATCAGTTGAGTTATCTGGTCTTATTAAGTGTCATTTTTTCCTGGATGACTCCAAAGGCGACCAAATAGAGTTTCGTATATATAAAGATGAAGAACATCTTCAGAATGGTCAATGTATTACTCATTTTTAAATGACTAAGTTTTAGAAGGAAAGTGAATACTATTTTCTCCTGGTTTTAGATCTCTGGTGGAGTAAATGAATATTAATTTGAAACAAATTAAAAACAAAATCATTCCTGCCTGATGCAGGCAATGTATTTTTTTGGCATAATAAAGAGTTCAAGTGCAGTGATATGCAGCACTTGATCTGGAGGAACTACTAATACACCCAGGAGTTTTTCTTTATGCAGAGGCAGTGCTTTTTTTTAGCTCCACACTTTGACACAGTGGAAATAGATAGAATATTCAATTAAGCTTGTAAAGGCAAAGAATGCAGAGCTGAGGCTCTGCTTTCTGTTATCCATGCGAACAGAGGTTGAATTTTTCCCTTATGAATGACAAAGAACCTTATTCTCCTATTTGCTCCTTGCAGCTTAGATCATTGCCTGTGTACTTTTTGGAAGGCGACTACATGCATTCCTAGTTATGGGAATCTATTCATGGGAGGACAGTCAGTGGCTTTTTACTAGTGTCATTTTTAATTTTTTGTTGGTAGTTCTTTTAACCTGGTGTCTGGGATTCCTCCATGAGAGTGTTGGAGTCTTTCTGTCATTTTAAAATAATACATTTATGTGGTGCAGTTGGCAAAATAATGGTCAGTTCAAATTTTCATTCCCCCTTTGGCACAACAGCCTGCTGTTCTGGGAGTAGAATTAAACATCTGCATTGAGGCATTTGCATGTTGAAAAAAAATTTCATAGTTCAATTTACATCCTACAAACACCAACAATGGAATGACAAAAATGGGGAGGAATAAGAAAACGACTCACCAAAGAAAGTGACATGGGTCTCTTCTTTCTGTTGGTATAGTGTGTGAATGAGGATTTCAACTCACTTGATTAACTTTTATTCATGTGAATGAGAACCAAGTCTCTACTTACAACTGTTTTTACTTTAAGCCTGTAGTGCTTCTGGCATGCATGACAGAACAGATTTTAATTAAGCTATCCACAGATTTTCAATTTAAAAGTGGTTTTGAGTAGGTAATAACTGTCCAAAAAAAAAAAAAAA